>CAJDSM010116191.1:0-10627 GCA_903981925.1 Ostrea lurida
ATTACGTCCTTGTTGACTTCCGGTGTATGCAGATAAAGTGCTTTATATTGTGAGGGTGATAATTTTATCGCGAATGCCGTCTTGTTGTTGTGTGCCGGGATGCTCAACCCGCGGGGGGTTAAGCTTCCCGAAAGATGAAGCATTGAAAAAGCAATGGATTATTGCCATCAAGCGCAATAGTGAACGAGAGAGATTCAAATTCTGGGCACCACACCCACGCAGCATCGTGTGCCATAAACACTTCAAAGAAGAGGACTTTGTTGAGGAAACTATTTACGGTGGGTTGGAAATTTGATCTTTAGGTTGGAATTGTCTTCATAAATGTTTGTTTGTAAATTTTAGTTATTCTTGGCAATGCAGTCATCAATGATCTTATAAAAATCAATCCATCAATTCATTACTCGAATTTTCTCGACCCTGTATCATTCCAGATCTAGTGTACACATGTACTTGTAAATGTAATTTTTAATAGCGCATGGGGAAATCTAAGTCATTAATGTATTAACAGATTATGGTACAGTACTTCTCATAGATATTCATGATATATATTTGAAAGTTTACAAAGACTTGCTGTCTACACCCAACCCCCACCTTTTTCGTCATCAGTAGAACGATGCGACTGCAACACTGAACATTCCTAAATGTGGTTTTTGATGACTGCATTGTAATGAATTCATTACTTTCATTGTTATTTTATATTGTTTGTTGTTGTTTAAAAAATTGTGTTGCATTTAAACTTCAGGGAAAATGACAGACTGGAATCTTCATTACATGTGATGTTAATCAAAATATGCGATGAAATTGTCAAACTTATATAATGTAAACAAGTTTGCAGTATCATGGTTATTTTGTTAAATGTCATGTTGATCAACGGATCCATGGGAGTACAGTCCACAACACCAAAGCAGTGAATACCTCATCTAAGGAGGAAAATTCATCTCGCAGGATCAAGATAATTTTTTTTTAATCTAGAAATAATCTAAATGTTCATTATTCAATCATTTTCCTAATTTAAATTTTATCAAAATTAAATGCTGTAAATTTATCTGAATGAATTAAAATACACATTTCACTGTTTAAAAAAAAAATAAAAAATAAATATTTAGATTAAAATTTTTGTATGTTAAATTAGTGTGTATAATTTTTAGGCACTGGCCCTCTTAAAAAGCAAAGGAAGCCAAATGCAGTTCCATCGGTCTTTCCATGGACTAGTCTAAAGTTCAATGACGAAAGGAACAAACGTCGCCTTTCCAGAGAGAGAAAAATGGAGGAATCATCAGCAATTGGTCCAAATGATCAACATGATGATGAATTGCAGATTGATATTTCTACAGGAAATATTGGTAACTTTGAAACTGTTGCTTCATTTGAATCAACCTCAAATGATGACAGGAGTGAAGATACATGTGGGTCATTTGTTTCAGCTGTCCCTGAATTTACAGAAACATCCTGTCAGACTTTACCAACACCTATAATGTCTGTTGAAAATTTTATTTCTGATGATGAGGGAATGATGTTTTATACAGGACTTGGATCCTACACTGATTTTTTGTATGTTTTGTACAGTCTTGGAGAAGCTGCTTTCCACTTAAATTATGTTTACAACCAGGTTAAGAACTTGTCAATTGAAAATCAGTTTTTTTTAACACTAATGAAATTAAGGCAGCACAAGACAAATTTTGAACTTAGCAGGTTATTCTCAGTGTCACAAACAACAGTAAAGAACATATGTATAACTTGTATAAATTTTAAGGAAAAACATTGAAAAGAGATTAACTTGTGGCCTTATAAAGATTTAGTAAATTTTTTCTCTCTTACTGACATGTATGCAAAGTTCCCTACTACTCGAGTGTTTGAGGATGGTACAGAGATTTCTGTGAAAAAGCCCAAACCACCCATTGCTCAACAATCAACATTTTCAACCTACAAAAACAAAAACACTGTAAAAGTTCTTGTTGGTTCAACACCTGGTGGCCTCGTGTCCTTTGTGTCCTCTGCTTATGGAGGTTCTGCTAGTGACCGGCAACTAGTAGAAAGAAGTCCATTACTTGATCTCTGTGAACCTGGTGATTCTATCATGTCCGACAAAGGTTTTAATGTTCAAGACCTGTTTGCACCCAAAGATATCACTGTAAATATTCCAACTTTTTTCAAAAAAAGAAATCGCATGTCAGGAAAAACAGTGATGCGTGATCGCAAAATATCCAGCAAAAGAGTTCACATTGAACGTTTAATAGGTTTAGCCAAAACGTACAAAATTTTGAAAGGACCATTGAACAGCACAGAAACCAAACTTGCAAGTGAAATTATTTTTGTTTGTTTCATTTTGTGTAACTTTCGTAAGTGCATTGTGCCTAAGTATGCTTGATTAAAGTCCCTTTATTAATAAAGTAAGGCCAAATATAAAAAAAAAGCAAGTGTGGATTCTATATATTTTTTGGAGGGATTCTTTGTTGCATGATAGAGGGGTGGGGGGGGGGGGTCACTTAGTAAGCCCTTATGAAAATATTTCTAGTCTGAGGAGAATTCAAACTGAAATTATCAAATTCAGGTAGGCTTGATTTTATTCATGCATGTTAATGTGCTTTTTTAGCACACTTAAAACAGCTAGTTGATGTAAACACAAGTCATAAATACATGTATATATGGTATATATCTAGCTGTCATAGATAAACTGTCTGTGTAATAAAAACAATACAATTGTGTTCATTGTCCTTAATTGTTGTTTTTCTTTATATTCCAGTCTGAATAAGAAACACTCCAATTTGAAAAGTATACTACATTTGCTGAATATTGAATAATCCATTTTATGAAATGTCCAGGGGTATGCGAATAATTATAAGCATGATAAATCTTCATACAAATAAAGGATGAAATAATTATAATATACATGGTTCTATTCTTCAAATATTAAATTATATTACAAAACTAATCTATATGCCTCAACTCAAACAAGGACGGGGAAAATATTAACAAGTAATTTGATCAATTGGGAAGCAGAATATTTTTTTGGCAAATATCTGCACATATGACATTCAAATGTGGTAATAGAATTTGTTCAACAGGGCATTCTTGAAGTATGTCTTAAAAAAAGATTCTAACTTCAAAAGCATACCATCAATGAAGTCTTGGTTTCTATGAACTGAAATAACTTTCAGATCTTTGAAAGTATATACAACAAGCATGCATTCTTTTCTATTTGAACAGAAAAGTTGTCCCTGAATTTGGTAATAATAGTCATGAGAAATATCAAGTTCTAATTGACCCTTAACATTCTGCAGAAATGATACAGTTTCCTCTGAGATGTTTTCATTTTTAGCACTAAAAGGACATTTTACTTCTAAAATTCTGTGATCGTCAATGACTGCATCAGGTGAAGCAGCCAGAAAGGGGCATGATCTCGAAACAAATGTACCACATTTCATGGTCTTGATTTGAAATTTTTCTTCAAAACTTCTAACTGCCACAGACTCGTAGCATTTACCATGCCAAAATAGATGGGAAAAACCCAATAATTAATTTCAGGCAACGGGTACAGCGATGTTTTTGTTTAAATTGTTTGCAAAGTTTGTCAAATCAGTTCTCCTCGGTGGCTTTACAAATTCTTCCGAAGTTTGGATGAAGAATTCGCTTGCGCCTCTCAGTACGCCAGACTGGATTGGTACTTTGCCCACAATGTTAGCTTTTCATGTTTGGCAATTCTCTCGTTGATATTAGAACAATATTTTCATTTTTTCAGCCAAGTATCGGACAATGTGTCGGCCAGATAGTCATGATCTGCCTCTACACCAGCCGTGTTAGCTATGGAAATAAATGCGAGACTGGCAGTTCATTAACGCAGGGTGGTTCAACCATACATTTTGAAATGTGTCTTGGTACGCCAACTTTATTCCGGAATTCTCGGGGGCGTGGATCATAATTAACATGGGCATTGTTGGCAAGAGGCAGATCTTTTGCTTTGATTGGGCTTCCTTTGTAGGGCTTTGTATGGTGAAATGTTTGTAAATTCTGAGTGCAGGTCTCTTCTGTAATTATATCACCATTTTCGCAAAACTTCTGGAGAGCAAGCAAAACTGCACACACATGTTTACAAGCAGCAACTGGACCCATACCTACGGCACATTCACACTGACATTCTAATATGCATCCATCAATATCTACACTAGTATCAACTCTGTAGGAAATACTCTTTTTCATCTGTGCTTTGCATTCGGCTTTCACAAAATACATTCCATCTTCACATGCCAACCGCACATACCTCAAAAACTTGCTTTCGTAAATGTAGTTCACATTCGAGTCAATCACTTTATTCATTTTCCCCAGGTACGCACTCACTGCTTCTTCTCTCACTTTTGTCATAACTGTGTCTTTGTTTATATCTTTGTATTTTTCATATATGGGAACTTTCATGTTGTACTCTCTTTCTACTCTCTCACCAACACCAAAATCAGAATTGCGATCATATGCTTCCAGCCTGAAATCAAAATTTTCCCATGCCATATTCTCATTTAACTAAAGAAAATAATTATTTTATACAACGAATAAAAGCTTGACTTTTTGATGTTGCTTACAGGGGATTAAGCCATCTTGTAGCAATTTAAGAACGTTCACAAGTGACACGAAGTACCAGTATCGCAGCGAGTGTAAAGGGTTACATGTGGATTTGTAGATGTATACAACAGACAAATCTTGCGATATTTGTAACTAGTAGCTATATATTCAGAGGTTATACATCAACCTTCCTACACATCTTACAGATGTTCAAAGGTCGCGGAAATTTAATGCCGATATTCTTCATTCTCGAGAGGGGGAAGAATGTGCTTATTCGCATCTTATTAAATATTGACATATTGTTTTAATAGCTTCCAACCACTTATTATAATGTATTATAATGAATTATGATGTATTTAATATCCAACTTATCCCAGAACTAAACTATGGGTTATGTACATGTATTAATATAATGTATTCTCAAAATCATTGTTTTTTCAGTGATAGAAAACTTTTCACAAGTTTTAATGAAGTGTCATTTATTTTTTCGATCGATACAGAGGAAATTCGGTTGCAACTGAAAATTCATTCGCAGACCTCTCAATTAATCTCTCTTTTTCCTTCCCAAAACTCTTGCATTGCGTTATCGAAGTTCGCCTCTCAATGCAGTAAGGTCCCACGAACCGTTAAAATCTTGTCATTCGTTAATTAAATATTTCAACCAGACATTTCTAATCTAACTCTGTCGACTATACAGCTCATTCGGTTAAAAATGGAGGTTTCAGAAACGCCTTGGACGAATCGGATTCGTGCGCCAACCCTGTTATCAAAAAGGGTGACTGTAATTTGAACGTTTTATTCGCCATTGGAAACGAAAAAGATTGAGAAGTACGATTTTTCTGTCACTTTCCGTGACGACCGGGAAGTGACGGCCAAAAAATATTCACCCATTAGTCCTCTGTCGTATAAGTCTAACGGTCTAATCATCCCTGTAAGTTTGAAGTGTCTGTCTTATCTCCTTTATTTTGAAAAAAAGGAGCACACAACAATCTTTCAATTTGTGGACACTGGTATCTGACGACCGGAAGTTAGATTTTACAAAACTTTCTGTACATTACTCACGAGACATTTTAGTAGTGTCTACAATTATTCATATACATTTCAAGTCAACACTTTTACTTTATAAGCGAGATATATGAGCTCTGAAAAATGAGAAAATGAAAACTTTGTTCTGAAATAACCGGAAGTGGACGTGTTCGACTCCGTTTCCGGTGGGGTAAACTGGTTTTCGCATACTTCAAATGAGGCCCTAATAAGTGGTATATGGTTGTCGGTTTGAAAACAAAAAAGGCTTTTGAAATTTAACGATTCTTTTCATCACTTCAACGGTTTACGAACCGGACAAGTGACGCGGGGACATTGTTAACCCGATGTCCGTTGTTTCAGCCTACTGTTGAGAGATCCAATCTTTGGTATAAAGTTTCATTCCTCTATCGTTTTTACCTGTTTCTGAAGAAAAGGGCTGGGGACCAATGATGACTTTTAAAAAACGTTAAATCGGCCATAGTTTGAGACCGGACAAGTGAATTTTGAAGAAAAAATTAAAAAAAAACGTCTGAGAGGTAAGTTTTCCTTTCGTTCTCAATCATCTCTGGAAAAATTTCACAGAAAATCCATTTAAAGGATCTCCTGAGAAATCTGACGTTAACCAAAAAAAAAGGCGGGAAAAAAAGCAAAGAATTAAGGTAATAACTAGAAAACTTCATGTACGAGTAGATGAGAAGGTCTTCCGATACACTACTTCTAACTCGCAATCTTCCTGATTGAAATTTTCTGATTATAGTGCTGGTCGACATTAAATGAAAGAAGACTAACCAAAGACACTCTTTATAAGCTGATATATGCTTCTGGAAAGATCAATATATGAAAGTTTTTTTTTAAATTACGCGGAAAGTGGGTGTCTCATGAACTTCCGGTTGGGCGGTAAATTGTAAATTGATATGTTCAAAAGGCGAGAACTTAGATAAAGTGGTATAGGTTTTTAATTTGAAAGAAAAGGTTTGAAAACTGACAGATTTGCTTTTTCACTTTCGGTGGACGACCCGGAAAGTGGACGCCGGAAAGAGTACTCAACCCATTAGATCTTTTTCTATAAATTTAACGTCTATCATCCTCTGACAAGTTTGACGAGTGTCTGTCCTTTATCTAAGTTTTTTTTGAGAAATATGAGACAAAAAATAATTTGAATTTGTTGCGACACTTATATCTGACACGACAGGGAAAGTAGATTTTTACAAAACTTTCTGACGTTCACTTGAAGATATGTGTAAGTGTCTTACAAATATACGTAAAATTTGCCAAGTCAAACACTTTTATTTATAAGCAGATGATTAAGTGGCTCTGGAAAACTTGAGAAAATGAAACTTTGTTTTGAAAATAACCGGGAAGTGGCTGATCTTTCGACTTCCGGTGGGGTTAAACTGTTTTCGATACCTCAAAGAGGCCCTAATAAAGTGGGGTATAGGGTTTTCGATTTGAAAGAAAAGTTTTGAAAAATCAACGATTCTTTTATCACTTTCCGGTGACGACCGGAAGTGACGGAGCACGCGTTAACCCCATTGTGACACGTTCTAGACTAAGTTAGTTTCTATGCAATCCCTGAAACATTTGGTGACTCTATCTTGTATATCGTTCCTGAGAAAAAGAGTGGAAATGGAGAAACCGGAAATCGGGCCGTACTCGTTCACGACCGGAAAGTGGAAATTTTTCAAAAAAATGAAAAAACCCATATCTAGTTTTATATCATTACAAATGGTACCCTGTAAATCTCAAAAAAAATCTAGCTGCACACATCGCTCTGAGAAATATCGGCCCGCGGACAAAAAATGGAAAAATAATAATAATAATAATGAATAACTACGAAAACTTCATGTACGGAGTAATGAGAAGGTCTTCCGTTTACAACTACGATGTATTTTCTAACTCGCAAAACTTCCTATGAAAATATTTTCTGTATTAGTGGGTGTCAACCATGAACCTATTGAAAGAAGAACTAACCGAAAACACTCTTTACTAAGCTAGATATATGGCCTCTGGAAATGAGGATAATGAGAAAGTTTTTTTTTTATACCGGAAGTTGGTTGTCTCATAACCTTCCTCTGGGGTAAATTGGTAAGTTGCATATTTCAAAGGGGACTCACATAAGTGTTTAGGTTTAATTTGGGAAAAGAAAGAAGATTGAAAAGTACGATTTTTTGTGTCACTTCCCGGTGACAACCGGAAGTGAGCGCGCCTAAAGAATATTCTATTACCAAAATAGGTCTTTGGGTCTCTATGCAAGTCAATGTCTAGTCTATCCCTGAAAGTTCTGAAAGGTGTCCGTCCGTTATCTCCGTTTTTGAGAACATGGAGACACAAATATTCGTTGAATTTGTGGACACTGGGTACTTGACGGGTGCCGGAAAGTAGATTTTTGCGAAATACTTTTGTTTGACCGTACTTTGAGACATTTATATATGTAATACAGTCTTGACATATCATAAATTTCAAGTCAAACACTTTATTTGTATAAGGCGAAGATAGTACTGGCTTTTTCTGGAAAATGACCGAGAAAATGAACTTTGTTTTGAGAAATAATCCGGAAGTGGGACGTTTTCCTAGCTTTCCGGGTGGGGTAAAACTGTTTCGATACTTTTCAAAGAGGCCTTAATGGAAGTGGTACTAGCGGTTTCGAAGTTTGAAGAAAGAAAAAGTTTTGAAAATTTGTTATGATTTCCTTTTTTTTATCACTGTCCGGGCACGACCGGAAGTGACGCGCGGAACGTTGCCTTTACCCGACTTTTGTTTCGCTTACTTTGAGAGATCTATCTTTGGTATAGTTTCGATTATTCTCTATCTTTTACCATTTCTGAGAAAAAAGGCGTGGACAATGATCGACTTTTTAAAAAACGCTAAATCGGCCATATTTGACGAACCGGAACGTTGAAATTTTTTGGAAAAAATAAAAAAAACGTCAGGGGTATTTTTCATTCTTCCATCATGCTCTGAAAATTTCTAAGAAAATCCATCAAAGCATCTCTAGAAATCTGCGAAACAAAAAAAGGGGAAAAAAAAAAGTAATAATTAATAATAATAATAATAAACAGCATACATATCACTTATAAGGTCTTCCGTCTTGACAACGGAAGACCTTAATAACTAGAAACTCATTACGAGTAATGAGAAGGTCTTCCGTTTACACTATCCTTCATACCAGCAATTTCCGGTATTTGAAAGTATTTCGTTGAAATAGTGTTGTCGACATAACCATGAAGAAAGTAATCCGAAATACACTTCTCTTTATAAGCTAGATATATGGACTCTAAAATGAGATAAATGGAAAGTTTATTTTTAATACCCGGAAGCTAGGCGCGTCTCAAACTTTCGCCGTTGGGGAAAATTGTTTGATTATTTCAAATTGAACCTAACAAAGTGGTATAAGGCTATTAATTTAAAAGGACAATAGATGAAAAATACGATTTTTTTTCGTCACTTCCGGTGACGACCGGATCAGTGACCCCGGAAATATATTCGACCCCATTAGATTCTTGTCTTAAATGTCAACGATTCTCAGTTCATTCCCTGACAAGTTTGAAGTGTCTGTTTATCTCGTTTTGAGAAAATGAGACACAAATATTTTGAATTTGTGGACACCGTATCTGACGCACCGGAAGTAGATTTCACCAAAACCTTCTGACCGTTCACTCGACGTATGGGTAGTGTCTTACAACAGTACGCTAAATTTCAAGTCAACACCTTTATTTATAATGCGATGATATATGGCGTTTTGAAATAATGAGGAAAATTGAAACTTTGTTTTGAATATAAGCCGGAAGTGGACGTTCAACTTCTTCCGGTGCGGGTAAACTGTTTTCGATACTTCAAGAAAGATGGCCTTAACTAAGTTGCGTGGTAGGTTTCGATCTGGAAAAAAAAAAGCTTTGAAAAAGTTGTCGATGTGCTTTTTTATCACTTCCGGTGACGGACCGGGAAGTGACGGACGACACCGTTACGCCCATGTGTTGCACGGTCTACTAAGTGAGCATCTATCATCCCTGAAAGTTTGGTGCGCGTCTATCCTCATATAGTTTCCCAAGAAAAGAGTGGACATTGAAAAAGCCGGCAAAGTCGCCATATCTCACGACCGGAAGTGGATTTTCAAAAACGAATAAAAAAAAAGATGTTATCAAGTTATATCATTTAGATATCTATCCTTTGTAACTCTCAAAGATATCTACCGAAACATTCTGAAAATCGTCCGGCACCAAAATGAGGAATAATAATAATAATAATAAGATAAAACAGTAAAATCACGATAAGGCTTTCCGTCGTGGAACGGAGACCTAGATAATAATAATAATACAGTACAATTCACTATAAGGTCTTCCGTCTTGAAACGGAAGACCTTAATAATAATTAACAGTTACAATCCATATTAAGCGTTCTTCCCGTCGTTGAACTGGAAGACCTTGAATAAGTAACTTAGATTCGACCCTCGTTGCGTAGCAACGAGTTAGGTCTTCCGTTCGATTATGATGAAGTCGATCTTTGATGTGATAATCTTATTGTGAACAACAGAATAATGATGAATAGCAATAAGCGTTGTATTTTTTGAAAATGAATAAAGAGCATTAAAAAGAATCGAACTTTTCAAAGAACTTCCCGGTTCTCTTCGAACACTTCTGGGTATATATATTCATTATAAATGATGAAACAATGCACATCTATAGCATCAAACAAATCATTTTTTTTTGAAATTCTTCAGGGAAAAAAACACCCAATTTCGGCACTACTTCCGGTTTTGGCAAAATATTCGAACTTCCGGTGGACAGATACTTACTTAAAATAGTTCTTTTATCCGTTTGTATTAACCATCAGATATAAAAAATTTGAAATTGTCTCACTATTAGAGTACTTCCGTGGATGACCGAAAGTGCGGATGATAATATTGGAAATGCCGTTTTTTTATGTTCTAATTGTTGCCCAAGCTTTTAATTTTTTTTTTCATTTTTTTTTCCCCATATGGAACAAGTTTAAAATCTCAATCTTTTGATAATTTTTGGGAGAAAATGATCAAGACAAAATCTAGTCTTCTCTC
>CAJDSM010116193.1:64-10380 GCA_903981925.1 Ostrea lurida
AAACTTCTTCGCCACGGAAAAGAGTTGAATTCTCTATATTCCAGATCCATGCATTTCAAGTTCAAGTCCACACCCTGTTAATTTCCTACATAATGTCGAATGAAATTGCACAGCTGAGGAATTTCCTCTCATGTAAAAGCTGTTGATTAAATTTAAATTCTGCTGAAATCTCCCGTTTGATTATAATGATTGAGTATTTTAGGTTTGCACGTTAATGTCAGTGTGTCAATAAATAATCCAAGTACGCAAGCAGACATGGAAATTCTGGGTGTCCTTTATTCTAGTTCATTGGGATAGTATTGAACGACATATGATAAAATCATTATTATTGTAGATAAAAACTTCGTCAATATATCGGAAATGTCGAAATTAAACGCCACGCTAGAAATTTCTTTCTTTTCATGTAGAAGCTTTTGGATAAATCTGCCTCATAAGAATATAAAAAGTTAGGTCAGCTAACAAAGGAACAACAATTTGCAACCATTAGAATCCAACAGACTGTTGGAAGACCTGATTACCAAAAAGACTAAAACATGTGTCAATGAGAAACTCCCGGCATTTCGTTTTAATTAATCAACTTCTTAGTAATTGTGCGTAGAATCATATAAACTTTAATAAAGGTAATGATTACGAGATATGAATGTTTCCATTTTTGCAATGTTGCTGACGAGGCAACTGTCGTATAATGTCAAAAGTTATAGTCTTAATTCACTTGTGGAATGGTTGGTGTAAAAGAGTTGAAAATTTCATGTTTTTGATGTTTGAAAAAGTTCTAGTATTTTAAATTTTCTACATTGAAGTTCTTTCGAATTTTCAAGAATCCATTATTTTGATTCACACCACAACATGACATTAACCACAATACATACTCAACTTTTGACAAACGGACGATTTCAGCTTCTCCATCGTCAACTTCCCATATCTATATGTAGCAATATTCCATACATTCACCTGCATATGGTGTGTAATGTCTCTCAAACTATTCGATTACCAAGAGCATTGTTCTGCGTTAATGTCAGTCTTTTGAATCGGAGCGACAGTACTACAGACAATTTGTTTCTGTTCAGGGTTCAACAGTCACGTTTCAAAGGCAAGCATTTTCGTAAACTTCTACTGGTCACCAGTATATAACAATTAGTTACCATTATACCACATTAGTCAAATTTGCTGTCTGATGGTGTTTCATAGCCATGTTAAGCCGTTTTTCACACACATTGATTTAGCCTATGGATTGTTGCCGTTTACCTGATCAAGACTTATGGGCTCCGGCCGTTGTGGTTGCTTACTCCTAGGCACCTGATCCCACCTAGTTGCAGGGGTTCAACAGTACGTTTAACAGACATTTCCTAATCTATGGTCGTATAAACAATTTAGTTACCATTATGACACCTATTTTTCATTGAGTCAAATGCTGTCTGAGGTTCATAGCCATGTAAGCCGTTTTTCACACACTTGATTTGGACTATGGATGTTCCGTTATACCTGATCAAGACTATGGGCTCACGGCGGTTGGTGGATTGCTTACTCTCCTTAGGCACCTGATCCCACGCTCTGGTACTGTCCAGGGGTCCGTAATTGCCCAACTCGTTGTTTTGTATTTATTTAGGACTTATACGAGATTGATCACTGTTCGTTATCTTGCCTCATTTGTTATGCTGGTTGTTGCCACTATTACGTCTGAAGATATAACCGCAGGAAAGTCAGTAAAACTGATGAATATGCTCCCCGAATTGCATCTAAACCAATGAAATACTATTGATAATGATTACACAATAACCATACTGTGAGATAAAGGAGTTATGATCCATACGTAATGTTGAGTGACCCCAACCTTACAAAATGACCTTGTGATGACCTTGCCAGTCTAGTCACTGCCTATTCCTGTTGTTGCGACATATGATTTGAACATATTTTATTGGTATAATTACATGTAAATATACAAAAGGTTTGAACACAAGTTTTACAACTACGAGGTTCACCTATAAACAACTGTCATATGATACTAATATATCAAGGTAGACATGATAACATTGTAGTTACATAGTGAAAACAACTAAGGTAATACCATGTGGATGTAATTTGAATAATATAAGTAGAAATCATGATACGTACCAATTGATGCACCAGATGCGCATTTCGACAACCTATGTCGTCTTCTAGTGATGCTCAAACCGAAATGTGGATCCGAACATCAAGGAAAGAAGAATTTTTTAAAGTGAACAATATAGTTCCAAAGAGGAAGCCAAATACTTTGAAGGATCAGAAGCTATGCTGAGGGGAGATATCTTAATTTTGATTTAATGTCTAATATTTACTATTGCAATTAAATGACATTTCGGATATTTCAAAGCTTGCAGTAACATTTGTACTAGCTTGAAATACGAATGTATTTAATTGCAAGAGTAAAATCAGAATGATTAGTACATATCAACGGGATCGTAAGAGAACCCTCGGACTAACAGTCCACCAGCAGAGGCCTTGACCCAGGGTTCATAATATAATCATATCATGTACCAATTTTGATGACATTATGATGTGAGGTAGTCATACAGTAAAATCTAAACAGAATCTCTGATATAGTTGAACCAGAGGAAAAATATAGTTGATTATATCATTCATGTTTAGATTTATCTCTCCATTAACAGTGAATGACAACGGCTAATGATGTATCTGAGCAAAAAGAAAGATTTCTTAATAATTCACTTCTGGCATTATTATATTTGGTATATTGAAAGAAGCCTCTAATAATCCACACGAGCAGTTTGGACTTTCTAATAGTATGATATTTCTTCTAAATAAATCATACTTCAAGATGCAATTGTGCCTGAGTTTTGTGTGAATTATATTTAACATTATATTTCCATGACAGAAATAAGGTGGGGGTTTTGTAGGGGTTTTCCTTATATTGTTTTTAAAGTTACTTAAAGATGGGTTATTTCTTATTGTAATATTTATATTATTCCATTCCTTAATTACGTCAGGAACAAAGGATTTCTTAAATAGATGAAGTCTACATTTAGGAAGGGTATAATCCTCTCTATTTCTTGTATTGTACTTTGATGCCATATTGGAATATATCTTTAAGATTATCCGGAACTAAATCATGATGGACTTTAAACATTGTATTTAGCTTTGCCATTCTTCTCCTTTCTGAAAGTGGCTCCAAACCTGTCTCTTAGTATAGTGACTCGTGTGGTGATATAGGTTATCCCGTAGTAATTCTCGCTGCATACAATAGAACTTTTTCTAGTTTTTCCATATATTGTAGTGGACACCCATCCCAAACAACTGAAGTGTATTCAAGCAATGGTCTAATAAATGTCGTATACATTTTTGATAGAGTATTTCTACAAATGATGGATTCTAATTTTTTCAGAAGACCTAATCTTTGATAAGTCTTTTTTGTTATATTTTTAATGTACTCAGTCCCACTAAGATCATGACTAAAAACTAATCCTAAATGTTTGTGAGATGTCAAGAATTCTAATGGACACTGCTGAAATTGAAGTTTAGCTAGAACATAATTTGACGTATGAAAATTAATGCTTTAGTTTTAGTTTAGA
This sequence comes from Ostrea lurida, assembly GCA_903981925.1. Lineage (NCBI taxonomy): Eukaryota > Metazoa > Mollusca > Bivalvia > Ostreida > Ostreidae > Ostrea > Ostrea lurida. Next base: position 3,628 of record CAJDSM010116193.1, read on the forward strand.
GGGATTAAATTTAAGTAGCCATTTGGATGACCATCTGTCTAATATACTTACATGTAAATCGTGATTCAAAATGTATTCAATATTTGCTATATTATATGATGTACATTGTAATGAATTGTCATCTGCAATCAATCTACATAATGATATCATATTTTCAGCTACGTCGTTCACATTGATAAAAAATAACAAAGGGCCAAGAACTGACCCCTGTGGTACACCTGCATTTATGGTTCTACAAGATGATAGTATATCTTTATACATTCTAACTTTCTGTGTTCGATTACGTAAGTAACTTTGAAACAAATCAAGTAAATCACCAAATATACCATAATTATTAAGTTTAAAAATTAATCCTCTGTGCCATACTCTGTCGAAGGCTTGAGACAGATTGCAAAAAACCATACAACAAAATTTTTCTTCATCGATACTCTTCACAATACTATGATATGTTTCGAGTAACTGGTAAACAGTAGAATGACCTGGCAAAAAACCCGCTTGAAATTTGTAAAATAATTTAATTGTACAAATGTTTAATATAAACAATATACGTATCCAATTTTGATGCACCAGATGCGCATTTCGACAAATTATGTCTCTTCAGTGATGCTCAACCGAAATTTCGAAAATCTAAAAATGAAATTAAAACTTTATAAAAGTGAACAATTCTTTCCATAATTTTGCTAACACAGATCAATAGTGACACTGGTGCGACATATGATCAATACCTGTTTAAAAACAGTTTAATAATAAGGAACGTTTTCCTCATACAAGGTATATCTTCTCAATGACCTTGGCTTTGAGAGATATCAGAACGAAAGTTCAATAACTGTTGAAATATTGTTGAAATGAAGTTTATTTTCATATACAAGATATGTATTTTAAGTGACCTTGACCTTCACAAAATGACCTTAAGTCACCTTTGACTAAAAGTAATCTGCTTGTTAATTATTTACGTGATATATGATCAATACTTGTTCAAAAACTTTTGAAATAAGGCACTTTTTCATTGTATTTTATACATGTTCTCAGTTACCTTGACTTTTCAAAAATTATCTTGAGTAACCTTTACCTGAAACCCATTTGCCTGTCGATTATTTGTGAGATAAACGTTCAATACTTGTTCAAAACTATTAAAATAAGACACTTATCCCCTATATATGGTATATGCTTTGAGTCACCTTGACCTTTGAAAATGACCTTGATCCAAAGTATCATGTCCCAAGGAATATTTGAGATCAATTATGATGAATTAATGTTGAAAGGGTTAGGAGGTGTGAACTTTTATGTTAAAAAACTGTTGAAACAAGGAATATGTATAATTTCTGAGTGACCTTGACCTTTTCAAAAATGAATTTTTGTCTAATCATTATATGAATGAAATTTGACACACTGAATAGAAAGTTCAAAAATTTATTAATTACATCATAAAAATTAAAAATTATGGAGGTATACACAAAAGTAATATTTTAGTGTCAGTACATAAATAAATTAATATTAAAAAAACATAGTAAGCGGTCTTGTTTGGTCAGAATTTCTCTTTGTAATCTAAATGGTTGTGAAAAGTGCGTCCAGCGCAAGAGTTATTCTTTCTTTAAAAAATCTGAAAAAGAACGAATATGGAAATTTTACAGTGGGATACTAGTATATCATGTAGATTTAAATATTTAAAGAATGTAAAAATAGTAAGAAAATATAAGTAAGTCGAATTATTTTTAGGTTGAGATTTCTAAACGTGTACATCAGAAAATTTAGTAGAAGCATCTTTGAGATAAGGGTATGTAAATTTTCAGGACCTTCAAGCGACCCTGGGGCCAGGGCCAAAAACTTCCAAAAATGACCAATTTCATAAAAATTTGTCCTCTCTACCAGATCCCACATCTGTATATAGACTAAATGCATATGTGATGAAAGGCAGAAAAGCCTCTATCAAAATCGTAGATTTGGTGAGCCCTAGAATAGGGTTCTGACCCAGGTCAGGGCCAAATTTGGACATAAGTGTTATATGTACATGTAAAACATTTGAAAAACATCTTCGTTGATGAATTTGAAACTAGATGAATATTTGGAATAGCAGGATGGCTTTTATCATCATTTGGAAATTCATATCGAGGAGCAGGGTTTAGTATTAGAGTGGGACCCAGAAATGCGAGTGATGAAATGTGCTAACAATTGAACAGTTGTTTGTCTCTGATCACTATCATTTGAATCCTTCCAACCCATTGTGGTTATTACAGCATCTTTGGACAAGGAGGTCCATATTCTCAGTCTTTTATGAAGGCAACATTCCATCATCTTCTGTTCATGGTTCCTTTTTCTTCTCAAACTTATTTGATAATAAAAGTTCTCTATAATCAGAATTGAATCGAGGAAGTTACTTACAAAACAAGTTGTGTGTGCATGGGTTTCAACAGTTACGTCATCACGTTTAAAATGAATATTTCGGAAATATTATGCTCGTTATAACGAATCTAGTGTCCCCAACCAATCCTGCCATGTGGGTCAAATAGCTGTTTGCCGCGTGTTCATAGGCATGTTAAAGCCGTTCTCTATACACCAATTTGACTACGAATTACCTGATCAAGACAATGGGCTCACGGCGGCGGGTTGACGGTCGACGGGAAAATGCTTCAATGTATGACTACCGACTGGAGTTACGAAGAAGCTTTACTTGTTACGAATTGACGAACTGACTTTTACAAATTATAAGGGACCAAACTCCAAAATTGACAAAAAAAAATTATGGGGTATTTTCTAAATTCTAAAGAATACAGCAGTCTGCAGACAAAATGTCAAATGTAATATTTATAAGTGACTATCATATACTAGCAAACCAGAGATAATTCCTTTGTGTGTGTGGGGGGGGGGGGGGGGCTATTTCGATGTTTCAACCAATAGGAAGGGGGGGACACTAAATCAAAAGTAAGTTGATTACCACACCTATCGTTAGTTCACAATGTTAGACATTGGATTTTAACACTAAATAAGGGGAAAAAGGAGTTGAAATAATCAGGAGGGTTAGGCCCCCCCCCCTCCCAACTTAGGTTTAGTCTGTATAAGCTGCTGTCCAAATGGGAGGAGGCTACATTTATTGGTGGGTGACACAAAGGTTGGTTGTTATTTGCTCGTCGAGAAGTTTTTTATATATATGAGACGCTGAAGTTGTAAAAGGTGAGAGTACCATTAAGACCTATGCTTTAAAGCTCAGGGAGTAGCAGAAGAATTTTTAGCGCCGGCCAACGCCCGCTGTAAAACACGGGACCTCCGTTTTTAAGACCATGTTGCGAACGACCCGTGATCCTCACGTTCTTAAATGCTGAGGTTTGGCAAAAAAAGCAATCATACCTATTTTCCGTCTGTAGGTTTGAATCCCGTGGGTACCGAGTTAGAAGAGATCCTCATACCCCTTGCTTGTCATAAGAAGGCGACTAAATGGGAACGGTCCTTCGATTAGACCGATGATACGGGTGGTCGTGTGTTCGAGCCCCGTTGCTCGCACCCGGTTCGCGTCAAACCTAAGACGTTAAATAAGGTAGATTGGCTCCTTCGCCAATAACCTGGGTTGGATATCGCCGGTATGCATTTTCTCCCTTCCGGTTACATTTTTTCGATTATGTGTCCGTTGACCAATCCTGGAATTGCAGCGTGAAAGTCTTTCCAGGGGCAAAGAAATCTTACCACTTTGGGTACAGGACTCCGCTTGGGATTTTCAAAATACCCCCCCCCCCCCTTCATATATTCAATATAAAAAAAACCCCATACTCATTCCATAAATTCTGATTTCCAATCATATATTTCATACCAAAATTGTGACTGTTTAGGTATAGTGGTGGCCCATGCAAGTAAAGGGCAGCGACTCCCGGGTTGTAGTTATATCGATGGGAAATACATAATTTTCATGGATTACTATTTTATTAGAGGATGAATCGGCGGAATTAAAACTCACCATCATGACTAATGAAAACCAAATTGCTACCCATTGATAAAGCGATGGTGATGAAAGTTTGCACCCCATTGATATATTTAACTTGTCAAAAAGGTGACAGAGGCGTAGGATGATTTTTGGAAAGGGAGGGGGGTGGGGGCAAAGTTTCAAAAATCAAAAAAGAGTGGGGGGGGGGCAAAACTTCAAAATTTTGTGGAGTCAAGCCGAAAAAAAAAAGAAGATTTTTTAACGCTGAAGAAGAGGGGGGGGGGGCAAACCTCTATAACTCACTGAGAGGGGGGGGGGGGGCAAACTTTCAATATTATGTTAAAAAAAGGTCTTCTTACGCTGAATGGGGGGGGGGCAACCTCTTATAAATTCAATGAAAGTTGGGGGGGGGGGCAAAACTTCTTTACCATTACTTGAGCAGAAAAAAAAAAACTTGACCAAAAGGGGATATTTTTCCCCCCCCCCACTTTTGAAAGTTGGGGGGAGGAGAGGCATGTGCCCCCCCCCCCTCCCCACCATGCCCCCCCGGTTCGTAACGCCCATGGGGTGACATTATACCAGAGGGAACCACGTCTGTTGGCATGATATACCAAGATATAGAAGAGAACCCCACCCCTTCCCAAACCCGGTATGTATAATCATAGGCACCTTTTAACTTTCGATTTTCGTCATTTTATCAAGCACGGTGTTTAATTACCACTGAGGGATTACGAATTTACTATAGGAATTAGTTGTTTGCCAGTAAACACGTCTATACACAGCAATATGCCGACTAAACTACACCATGTCGACAAATGTTGAACAGGATAATTGATTATTAATTTGTTTTGTTCTTCCCCGTATAGATATTTCACGTAAATGTTGGTAAACTTCTCGAGTACCAAGAGATTTGGTGGCCGAGGCGAAGCGAAGGGACCAAATCGAGTGCGAGAGAAAAGTTAACAACTTACTAGTACAGTTTTACACGAGGAAATCAAGCTTCTTTGTGGGCCCAGGTTTAATTTTTATTACCCTTCTTGCAATTCATTTATTGCTTTAATCAAGATCATCAGCATTTATCTTGATTCGTGCAATTTTGTATTGGCTGGGTTTGGTTAATGGAGCCCTCAGGGGGAATTTACCTGTATTCCAGAGCCAGTGTGAAGGATGTAAAGTAAATAGATTTCAAGGAGAGTTACATTTTATGAGGAAGTGTCCTAACACATTCGTTCACCCATGTTTCAGATGGCTGTCATGTCCTTTTCAAATGTTTTTGTGTTAAGAACTACTGTTCTTGTGGGACATTTTCGGACAGAGTGGGGAGGATTCCCATGATTTCTGGATAAATAATTCTGAAAAGGATCATGAAAAATGACGAAAAAAAAAAATTGAGAGGAGCGGGGGGGGGTGTGTTTCGAACTAACCAACAGGACACAGATCATTATGCTGGTGAATGTAGCAAAATTCCTGTTATAATCAATATGTCGATGGGGTGATATGTCGGATTGTGATGGTGAGTACACATTAATCTATTTTAATGCAAGCGTTCAGATGAGGAAATGAAGAGAGAGAGAGGAGGAGACGAGATGAGAGAGAGAGACAGAGAAGAGAGAGAGAGAGGAGAGAGAGAGATGAGATACTTAAATGAATATGTATTTTCTCTATTATGTCTATCGGCATATCGTACTGTTGTTCGTGTGTGTTAAAGTTTTTTTGTTGGCTTATTTAAGGGGAAGGGGGCGGGGGGTGTTACAATGGTGAACGTGTCATTCAATTCACTGAAGCGCGTGATTCAGAAAGCATGACGCCCAGTCCGATTGCTACCGAGATCATTTGAGTAGAATCATTGTCTAATAATTGCAAATACCAATGGTATGGTTACCCAAACCATGAAGCGTGGACTAGGGGTTGTACCAAGTTGATTTGGTGTGGGCAAAAATCCTTTGTTCGAGGTGTGAAAAATGGTACTAATCATTTAGAACGTCACCATTGCCCGATAAGGGCTGCAAAGTTTGGAAAACCTTATTTTTAGCCACTCATGGCTTTTAGCAGTGAAGTTCTTCAACGTACCACACCTTCACAGGCGCTTGTTTCATGAAACTTTGCAAATATACCTATATTATATACATTTTGTAGCTATGACTTTGCAAAGTTTATGAAACAAGCGCCTGTGCCACACCTGCTGCGGAGCAACGGACCTCCGTTTTTAAGGTCATTTATCCGACAAGGCCCGTGATTCTCACTTCTAAATGTCAAAGCAATACTACGTATTTTAACGTCTTACTAAGTACTAGTAGTTTATAGTACTATTGTCGGATTGCAGTATGTCATCTTTTCGTCAATTTCTGTAGTTGGAGTTGGTCCCTTTATATTGTTAAAAGTCAGCCGGTCGATTGCTTAAAGAGTAAGCCTTCTTCGTAAAACTCCACTAGGCACCTGATCCCACCTCTTGTACCCAGAGGTCACTGTTTTACCAAAACTCTTGTTTTTATTATATTCAGAACTACGTATTAATTGCTTGTTCGTTAATTTAGCCTTTTCATCAAAACAATGCTGGAGATCTTTATTAGCAAGATCATCGGTAGCGATGGTGAACGGGTCTATTCAGGGTCTGTCAGAATTTTACATCCCCACGGATTTGTACCTTTGTTAGTTGACCTGTTTTTGATGCTCCCCGAAATAATTTCGGGGAGCATATAGTCGCCGTCGTTGTCCGTCCGCCGCCCGCCCGTCCCTCCGGGCTCATGATCTCCTAATACCTTCATCATAAATGATACCTTTTACATAACCCCTGGTTCCCTTGGAGCAAGGGCTTTTGAGATCTCATCGGCTTTCAAGTCATT
>CAJDSM010116213.1:0-11315 GCA_903981925.1 Ostrea lurida
TGACAGTGGGACTGGGGCTTTACACATTCACGACATTTATCATCACTTTACGTGGGGTAAGTCCGAAAGTTTTTACCTGTTTTCATGAAGCTCCGACACATCCAGATTCATTTAAAAAGAACAGGGAAAATAGACTGGTCAACGCCAGGAAACGTAATGACTCTGCTCTGATTGTTTAATTAATGATAGTGATGATGTGATTATTTTATTGTTTTAACGGTCACCTGAGAAATATTTTCACTCAAAAAAAAATTAATGGAGACGTTCCGACCAGGTGCTGGTGCAAAGCGGCTCCCAAAATTTTAGACCCTTATGGCTCGGCACCAAGGGCTTTTGGAGCAGGAAGGGATCTTATTGTCATCTACACCTACTGCTTAATGCATTGAGTCCAGCGTGGGTGCCACGATGAGGATTGTTAGGACGAGTACTGCGCAACCGGCTGAGAGGTCATAGTCGTCGAACGTACAACATCAGCAAGGAAGCAGGGATCATGACGATGTAGGAAGTGCTAGACTTCAGCAAAATAGTCGAGGTGTACTTTGGGAACACGGTACCTCGGTTTTCCCGGTCTCATCCGGGGAATGACCTATCCCATTCAGTCGCCTCTTACGCGAATTAGGCTAGAGGGCGAGGCCGGCAATAGTTGGCGGATGCGTATAGGTAGACAGCGTTACCTAGACAGTCATCAGTCTATAAGTGCAGGAATCACTGGATGACAACAGCGGCACGGGGATATAATTCCTGGCGCCTGATGAATAATGGTTACAGTAGCTTCGAAACACAAAATATAAATCGATTCAATCCGTTTGAAAATAGATAAATATTGGATGAAAATAAAATGTACAACAAATCTAGCATGACTTGAAATGGCTACAAAATAAACTAGATTGATTATTTATTGTTTTACATTCCACCGAGAATATTTCACTCATATGGAGACGTCACCAATGCCAGTGAAGGACTGCAAAATTTAGACAAGCTTGGCACTCGGGGACTTTGAGCAGGGAGGGATCTTTATCGTGCCACACCTGCTGTGACACGGGACCTCGGTTTTTTCGGTCTCATCCGAAGGACCTCCCCATTCAGTCGCCTCTTACGACACACAAGGGGATGCTGAAGACCTATTCTAACCCGGATCCCCACGGGTCAAATAAACTACAAAAGATAAACTAGAAATACTGTAAAACTCATAAAGAATACCCCCGCCACCCTCATATTTTTTTTATGCACACTTGAGTCACTACCGCTTGAACAAAGAAGATATGGCCCAGACAGAATTCCATCTTAAAAAAACCCTACAAGTTTGACCTTGAGATCAAGGTCAAGGTTATACAGAGGTCATGAATGTACGTGATACATCCTCTCATGGTGAGACACCCACATGCCAAATATAATCCCAGTTAGGGAATTTTACCTTTGACCTTGAGGTCAAAGGTCATACACCCATATGCTAGTTATGGTATGCCTACATCAAAGTGACCTGGACACAAATTTGCGCTCTAGCCCATCAATAACATTTGATTTCCGACGCTCTTCGCTACTAAGCACTTCTACTTTTTTACTAATCTTATTCCGTACAAACTTCCTCTTACTCCCGTCTGGCATAGATTAAGCTCGCCTATGCCACCTACTACACCCAGCCCACTAACTATCCCCCCGTCGCTCATGTGTGCTGGTCATTTTATTAATCGTGATCCACCATCGTCACGATTATTACAAGGCCCCTGATCATTTCGTCACAATATACACGCATTCTTAATTCGTACATATCCATGGACTAGTACTCGCATATTCAATCGAGCCAGTCATAAATTCGCCAATCTTCTCTAAAGTCTGACTAACTCCCAGAAGAGCTTAAACATAATGACCAATTTTTACTACACGTTTCCTAATAAAAGGAAACTGAAAAAATTTCCTCCCATAGATCCCCAAGAACAAGCTCACATTAGCGCAAACCCTCCGGGCTAATACCACGTAGGCTGCCGAAGATCCCTCGCAGAACTGCCCCAGCTGAAGCTTCAACTTACTTACGGCACTAATCTGTACAGTGCCTCTTAACATTCCCGTCTGTCGTCGTCGATATCTTTTTGTGTGTGTGGACCTTTTCCTTAGAGTTCCCACGGCGCCAAATTTAACTGAGCCCAATCCTGACTTATACTGTGCGTTGCTTCACGGCAGCGGTGTGGCACTGGTAATCAATATAGATGTGTGTGTGTGAGCTTGTGTGCAACCCCGCACCGTCATCTTAGACCTAATGGCCAGCGGCCGCTCACCCAACAGACCTCCAATTCACGCAGGGTATCACCTCCAATAGCGTATAGTCCGCGTTTTGGCTTATTGAACCTGCCTAACCCCCCCTTTTTAGTCAGTTTAGACTTAATGGGGACATCAGAAACAGCAGGATTAATGTTAAGTATCTTACCGTCGCAGTTATTGAGTCAGCTTTACGCACGCCGTGCCCCCCGGTATATTTCAATGCATTGTTCATAATAAGCCCGATAAGCCAAGTTAGTCGTTTTATGCGGGGAAGTTTAATTAATCGCCCTCAGCTTTCACTTTACCATCTGTGGATCCCGAAATATACGAAAGGGATGTATACTGCAGAGAAAATATAGTGAACACATATGGACTAAACCACCGTATCTACTCAACTCTTCTTCCCGCTAGGATCTGTACTGATAGATCTGTTAACGTGAGGAGTATAGGGCGGGGGCATTCTTTTCCCGTATGTTCCAAGATGGGGGTTGTGAGAGACGGGGAGATGGAGGGTGGGTACATAGGTAGGGGCTACCCGACTACTGCTGCACTACTCGTGGGGATGGGGGCTCCGGGGGGGGGGTGTTTCGGGGGGGGTGTCTTCTTATTGTCTCTACTACAACTTTTTCCCTAACATGGGCTTGACACCTGCATTGACTTCTTCTTTTATCCTGATCACTCAAGCCAAGTCGCCAATACAACTCATCTATATCTCGCATGCACTCACAATATAGATAGAGTCAAAACAGCCACGTGTGTTCACTCAATAGCTATTAGCTCGGTGTGCACGGAATGACAGTCACGCTCCAACACTGTCGATCCCGCTCTTTCCCTCCCCCCCCCCCCCCCCCCCCCCCCCCCCCCCCCCCCACTCCCCCCCCCCCCACCCCCCCCCTCTCTATCCCTCCGCCCCCTCCACCGTGCGTCCACAACCCACCGCCTCACCCCCCCGCTCCCTCGACTCTCTCTTCTCACAGCGCCGCACACCAATTTCCCACCCTTCCCAGTACACCCCGCTCCTTTCGTACCCACCCCATGCTCCCCCCGCTTCCATTCCCCTCCCCCACCCCACCACCTCGCAAGCGACACCACTATACCCCACTAATCCCCCCCCTCCCCCCCCCCCCACCACGCATCCTCAGAGTCACCCCGCCCCTACCCTCAGCGCGCCGCCCTCCTGCGCACGCCAGACGACACCGCTTGCCCCCTCTAACACTCAGACCCTTCATACGTCGATATTTTTCTGAACCCACACACTCCTCCAATTTGCTCTCGGATGACTAATTATAATACCAGCCAACCCATCCCCCCCCCCCCCTCACCCCCGTGATCGCCATCGTGCCACCCAAACGCACACTATGCTCTACTCCGCAACTTTCTATTTACGCCTGAGTGACTCTATCTACGTTTACCCAGCCATGCCAGCATTCCGACTATAATCTTTAATGACCTAGATTGCTCGGCGAAGTCCGATATTTTCAAGATACTTACTTAAAGATCACCGTCCTTCCGACCTTCGTGCTGGACATTACCACGATAACCTTTCCATGCCTTGACCCCATATACAGAAAGACTACACGACATTCATACACTGTGCGGATTGAGATCGATACCGATCTACGTCCCATTACTCTAAAGATATTAGGATTCGAAGCTAAGCGACATGACCGGCATGCGCACAACAAATATGTATCATACTCCTCAGGTAACTTAGTACACACATCGCTCAACTAGGATTACGGACGACCGACAACGCCTTGTATTCTCATCACTTTTGTCCTCGCATAGTCTCCAGAAAATGATATCTCCACAGCTAATTTAAGAAATAATTTAAACGCGGTCAGCCGCTTCAATCTTTTTCCGGCGAGGAGCTTTTCACTCGATTGAGATTGATGCCAACCGCACACCTATCCCGGCACGGCGACCTCAACGGGATCTTATAGTTTACCAACCGCGCTAAGAGATCCTTAATCTCTAGTCTCCTTGCCCCGCGAACCCTCTTGATCTTCCGATTGTCATTGCTTGTCCTACTGTTACTATTCATCGTAGAAACGACGACTTAGCGAGACAAACGCCGCTGCTACGTTGCTCATCAACTAAGTCTCAACTATAACATCCCACCATTATACTACTATGCCGCTAATAGTAAAATGACTTACTTCCTCTCTTCTCTAGCATCATGACCGCCGACTTGGTAATTGACTACGCTGCGCTTTGATCTTTCTTAGAAAGCTCCTAACCATTAATAGTAGCCAATCGCCCTACTTTCGGCCAGAGCAATTAGCCCATCTCGTGTTTATGATCTTCCATCGATTGAATGCTATCGGTTACGGCCCCCCATCACTGCGTCAGCCCAGTCTAAAAAAACTCGTCACCGGACGGTCTAAGACACAGTACGTTCGTGACAAGACGACAGCGTTTGAGTCGGATGCTCGGGATGCCGCGATGTATATATGCCACATCCCGCGTTATCGAGTAATATCGACAGTCTGCTCCACCAAGCACAGGGTGCTTCTCCATTACACCCCTCTCACATTCATCTTTAACACAGACGCCGTCGTTGCGTCCCGGCTTAAGCGTGCGTTTGCAGGTAGTCGTCTCACAGCTGTGTGTTTGGTCTTGACTAGTCCCTACCCACTCTCATCTCCCGGATACATACTCTTTAATACTTCTCATTATATAACCCTTGTATTTCCATGGATCTCTGCGAGGAAAAAACAAAAAAACAACTCTCGAACTTTGCGTAGCGTACGCCCATCCAACCCCGCTCGTAGACCACACACTCACGATCGTCAGACCTAGTTATGACCAGGCACTGGATATGGATTAGCACTTCCGCGACTTCCATTGATATGCGACCTATTGCTTCTAGTGGGTTATTATCTTTAATACGTACGTGTTTCACTTCTTCGCTAAGATTTATCCAATAGCTCAATCTTCTAATATACTAATATCTCGCAGGTGTGTTGCACGCGCTCTTTCGTCTACCAGCGAAACGACAAACCACCTGAAGTCTCGAAAAAGCAATACTCACGATCTTTTGTTCGCTTATAGTGCATCACAGGTCCCCGCTCCTTGTTCATAGTGTTGGAGCGGGACCATATTCTTGAACTCCAGACGACCCTCCGTATCCACCAAATTCTAACTGTCTGACTCTCCTTATAACTCTAATCTTTTATAGGGCCACCGTCATGTATCCAATCCATCAGCAGGCCACTCATTCGTCCAGTAATCGTTGACGCCCTCACTACATATTTTCCGTGCAAACAGTGTCGAAAGATCTCATCCCTCTCTAAATACTATCTATCATCCAAGCCCCCACACCTTCCATCAGTTCTCTAGTTTCCCTGTCCTCTGTACACGGCACTACATATACGATCCCATGCATTTATCGTCAATAGCTCAACAATCTCATTCGACATGTACGACAGTGGGCTCGGGGGCGAGACCTAATACTCAACTTCTTCATAACGCCTCACTCACCGCTAGCCATTCCTTGGATCCTCTCCACCACAACATCACACGACCTGGGACAGGTCTTCGTTCTCGACGCTCAAGTTAATCGAGCTAGGCAATGTCGATCACATCCGTTCCTCTGCACAGATTCCGCTTCACACATTCACTTTAATCTGGTGCCGTTTGCAACACGCCCTTTCTATAGACCAATATCATTGTGGTGTGTGAACAGGCTTTCCCATGTTGTGTATTTCGGAGAAACCCATTAGTTGACTACTCTCTGCATTAACACTACGGCCGACGAGCAAAATGTCTAATAGTAGATCGTATCTTGTTCGATTATGCGAAACCTTTTACTTGCGACACAATAAATCTAGCACTCACGGACCCTAAAAAATGCGCCACATCTTTAACTATTCTTTACTTCCTGTTTGAATCTATTTGGGTGGAGGATTACTGTGTTAATGAAATTAAGAAAATTTATTTCTGCTCAAACGCGCTCGTGGGCTTAGTGTTTATATTATTGAAACGACCATCTCATAATAGTCCTTCGAAACCTTGCGTGCTATTCTCTATCTGCCATCAAATGTGATCCTCACTCAGTGCGAACCACTCCGCCCTCCAATAGGCGGGAACGACACTGCCAAACTGTACCAGTTAGCTCGTCAAGATCGTTCTTACTGAACCACATACACATATCGTCTTGTTGTGACTCGCGGCCCGTCGTTCTGTTGTTCTCAGCGCGCTGCCTCCTGACAGCCTCTCTAGCCGCAAGCAGATTGGCGCTCTTTCTTCCACTACGCGGAATACCTCGCCCCTCCTGTCATAGAAGCCAACCCGCTTCCAACCTCTTGCCTTACCTTATCCTAATAACATAGTCTGCTACAATTAAATAAGACCCCACCACCAATGAACACACGCCGATTTCTTATGATTCTCACCGGCTCTTCGCCAATCCCCTCCTTCAGCCACGCTCTCCAACCTACAAATGGTATCTAAGCAATTATCTTTCGCCGCAGTTATATTCATCGCCAACCGACTTATTGTTGTCATCCGAACGTTCAACTACACTTATGAGCATCCTCTCAGCTACATCCTTTATTCACATTAATCGCAGATAGTCCTGCTTCAGACACACTCATGATTTTAAGATGCGACCTTAATAGCTGAACTAAGTGTACACACAAAACGACGTTCCTTCCGCATCGGTAATCCTCATGCCCCCTTCGAGAAGTTGCTCTGACATAACAGCGATTACACTGAGTAAGCTAGCTCTTCATAAATTATATGAAAAAGAACAGGTCACTCACGTCCCCGCAGATCGCATCAACGAGTTACGGATAGCAAGGAACTAATTTCCTTCTCAGGTTACGAGTGAGCGCTTACCCGCAACGTTCGAGCTGACATATCTAATGTTTTCCCAGTGCTACTCGCACCCAAGTTCGGTTTTATAACGCAACCTTTCTTAAGAGTGAGCAAAGAGACTCAACTATACCATATCGTTAGACCTCTGAATGGAACTATATGATACCGATGCTGACGCACTCTCTCGTTACTCTTATTATAGATTATTTTTTTCGGCCCCATACTTTGTTACACGGTGGATCTCGTATAGCATTTTCTCCTAAAGTTAATTTAGACAATGTATTTATGTTGTTAATGGTTTTCGACACTGTGTAAAATGACTGAGTAACACTTGGTGTCACAGCCTCCTTCCCTATGGCTAGTACCCAATTATCACAGCTGTCCTGTCCACTTACAATTAAATACATTATATTCCAGGCGAAATAAGCTTAACTGCCGTTCGTCCTCGCAACCCCTAGTTTTCATAACATCGTGACCTTGCGGGTCGAGCTAATTAGTTAAGACTTCCCGGGACCCGTTTTTTAGCTGACTCGAAATCTTGCGGGGGCACTAAAAATGTTTATCCTATCTCGGGACATGCTAAATCTTTTACTTCCCAAACGGATTTCTATTATCCTATCTTAGGCAGGTACAAACGCACAGGAGGAATCTCGGGCTATGTTTAATCCGGGATATCAACGGATCAAAGAAAGATTAATCCAATAACCAGTGCAATATAATATCTTCACGTTGAAAATGAGTTTGTTAAGAAGGAATATTGCTACGTTGAAAATGTAGCGAGTTTTGTTAAGGGAATTTACCGCCCAAAAATACCGGCCGAGTTCGAGATCGACCGATGAACCACGAATCTCCTTAGTTGGACTAATTTGCGATGACGATATTTACTTTAGTTGCAGGATATGATATCAAAATTGAAACCATGATATAGGGCAGCCGCAAGGACGAACCTACTCCTTCATCTAGGGCTTTTTCGTAGCTCTTTAACTCTTTTCACCAGCTTCCGCGCGCATGAGTATACCCACGAACTTAAGCGCGCAGTCCCCTGCGTTCTTCCGTTTTTACACCCTGGACGTTCACCCCTGGACAGTTCCGCTACAAACAGATGTGTTATTAAGCAAGACTAAGTCGCGCCAAATAGACTGTTAGTGAGGACAAGGTATATCAGGTTTTTTATATGTAAAACATTTGATAACACTGAATACAATACATAAAGGTATTCCTAATTCCTCCCTCTCATATCCACCAAACCCGCTAAAAGGAACGCTGCGGATTAGTGTGATTGTGACAATGCAGCAAACCAGCTAATGACACGTCTGGCTAACAACACCATCGGCGTGGGGATAATGATCATCATCTTAACAGTGACCACTCGGCGGGGCGGCCTGATATGACCGTGTAACTCCGGTATATATCACCCATAAACTCGGTTTATCTAGCTTTCGCAATAAATCTGCGGGGTTTTCTACCTCAGGATATAGATCACACTGGTTTTTTTCTTACCCAGGGGCCACTATTTGAGATCTAGTACTACTTTCTTAAGAAGTGGTTCCGAGGCAGCCCGACCATCGGATTAATTGAGCGCATTCACATTCAGACACCACACTTCCCCGAGTACCCCTTCCTTATCGAAACATAGTTATTCAATTGGATACTTTTCAACTCTACCTTTCCCTACCATCCTAATCTTGAACTCTAATCTCGAAGAATATATATTTCATACGCCATTATGAAATGGCAGAAGACATCTTCTGAGACAAGGGGGACTGATAGTTGTAGAACTTTCAGGACTCGTGCACCCCGTGAAGTCTTTTGGGAAGCGGGCAAAAAATTGGCCATCTTCATCACAACTGTTTAGAAACGTTAAAACGCATAGTGATGTAGAAGAGCGGGAAGACACATACCATTAATTGTGAGTTTCCCGAGGTAGGGAACCGCTTCGGGTCAACGCTACTTTACCTAGCAATTTTATTACAGTACCTGTGTGGGCCTTACCCCAGGGCGGGGTCAAACTTAGTATATCTGATTTATTCGTAGGCGCACACGGATACATAACTTTCGGATGGTAGTTTCTTACAACGAGTCGATCAAAGTCGCAGCGTAAACCCTCACGCACCGGGTAATTTGCGGCTGCATGTCTGCTCATCTTACTTTTTAATTCTTCATAATCACGTAAGTTTACTGCTGATCTTTAGCCGCCAAGATTGTGCGAAAGCTCCCAGATATATAGAATTAAAACACAAACTATGGTTGTCGAGCTCCATAAACTACCTAATATTACTAATTGTGATAATACTTACGTGAAGGCCCTCTCTCGATTTCTTAAATCCAACTACTCTCGACTCAGCCATGCAGCCATCAAACATACCTTTTAGACCCTCATGTCACAGAACACGTAATCATTAATAGTCTACACTCAAGGGATATCGGGGCTGCGCTCACCAAGACCAAGGAGATAAATCCGTGATCTATTCACGTGCCTCTAGCCTCTAAGGTTAATAGATTATCGTCGATTTTGAATCACCACCACACATACATCTATAGCTATTGCTGTTTTACGTCCATCTTGAAAGGGAAGCTCGAATCCTCTTCAAACACCTCAAGTCTCTCCGCACCTCGACTACTCGGGCCATCATTAGACCACGGGGATCTGTGGAGCTGCTATCAGACTCGTCCGCCGCACTACCCCCCCCCACCTACAGTTGAATAACAGATTACCGCGGCCCTTATCTCCACCACTAGGCGCCCTTACGCCGCTCATAGATTATCCATTGTTAGGGACGCCGAGTACTCCTCTCTCTCCCGCTTCTGCTGCACTCTGGCCTAGTCTTTCTGCTGCTGCACAACTGACAGTACTACCCACACTACTGAGCGGGAGCTTTTTTCTCGGGCGCTGCTGAAGGCAGGTTATCGATCTTTCTGACCTCCGCCGGTGCCCTTACACTGCCAGTATACGATATGGCCAAAGACAACAAAGGTTCTTACGTAAGCGATGCCTTCTTAAAAAAATATGATTTATTACATACTTATCTCACAAGGATCACCTACGGGCGGACCGTTTTTCCCAATAAGTTTCGCTTATCCAGGCCCATTGTATTGCATTTCAAGAAAGTATTAAATAGTAGCATATTTCGTTCCCATTTGTCTACTGCTTTCGCGATTTTTCAACTAGAAACCTTGAATTTTTGTGAGTGCAGGCAAACTTACCAATTTTCAACAAGACAAAGAGATCTGTTGAGATGTAGTACATTTGTATTATACAGTCTTACTGCCCCCACAGCATTCGCTTTACGAACAATTTCACCTTACTTGGACCAAGTTTACTTAATCATCGCCTCAATTAGCCCTTTCTGCGCTCTCGGTATCTTTCCTACTCCATTAGTTGCAAACCCCCAACATTCGCATCTCCCCCTTATGCTTCTGTCACGAACCTTATATTTGAGTCGGAGAGCTCGTCCTGCGCACTTGGGCTTTCTCTCGCCGAACCAAGGCCTTACCCGAATTGTGGTGCTCCCTCTCACACGCTATAATAGCGGAATAAAGGCTCAGTCTTATCAATTATTCTTGTATGGTATATACAACACATGAAACATAGACGCTCGCTCCACCCCTCTGTAATTATTCTGCATAACGTCCTATTCTTTATTCTTCATGCAGCATTCGGACTCCTTCACTTTTTCATTGCATGCCTCACCTTTTCCTCCTCAGATGGGCTATCTTTTTCCATTAGGACTCTTTGACTACTTAACCTCTCCCCCCTTGGCGCCCACAAGCATGTGGCGGAACCGGGCCCTAATTTTTATAGGCTTGTAACTTCGGACTAAGACGATGGGCGAGCGTGCGTTCTTGATCTGTCCCTCTCGATCTGTCTGTGTGTTGTTTCTCTCGCCTCTCATGGGGAATTGCTCACTCATGCCTGTGCAGATCTTCGGACCGGCGTCATAACTTCTTTGTTCTTTGATGTCAGCATACCATATTGCCACGATGGTGTCATCACTGTATGAACGAGTGGAGTGGCGTGTATTCTCTTGCATTCCCATGCGACCTCAGTATTGAACTATCCTACCTGCTGTATGACATTGACCCTTTACCTAGGTCCAAAATTTAGTTTTTTCAACAAGAATTCGTGTCGACCGATAACTTCTTTGTTCTTTTGCCTAATAGGCTCATATTAGTGGCACCATGGCATGATTCACCATAAGACTATGTTCTTCATGTGACTCTGTTTGTCCGTCTTGCGT
>CAJDSM010116251.1:259-15880 GCA_903981925.1 Ostrea lurida
AACTTGATCTGTAACTTGGTATTGCAAAGCAATGTACCAAATATCAAATGAATATCTGCAAACAGTGAGAAAAAAAGTGCGGAAAACTGATTAATCATGGAATTTTCATGGTCCAAGGGCCATAACTCAGTGAAAAATGCATGGATTGAAAACCAAACTCAAACTCTGATATGTAACTTGATACGGGTCAACGCAATTATACAATATAAAATTAATATTGCCTAACAGATGAGAAAAAATTCGGAAAAACCTGATATTTATTATGAGATTTTTTTTTAAAGTCCAAGGGCCATTAACTCAGTGAAAAATGGAATTGGATCGAGAACACATCGGAACTTTGATCTGTAACTTGGTAGGGCAGCAATGTGCCAAATAT
This sequence comes from Ostrea lurida, assembly GCA_903981925.1. NCBI lineage: Eukaryota > Metazoa > Mollusca > Bivalvia > Ostreida > Ostreidae > Ostrea > Ostrea lurida. The sequence goes on from CAJDSM010116251.1 coordinate 636, forward strand.
CAATGAATATCTGCAAGCAGATAATGAAAAAAAGTCAACAGCTGCTTCTGATTGGGTTTACAGGAACGGCTCGAATTCAACACTTTAGCCTAAAACAACCAAGATGGAGGGCTTGATGAACAAATCCATCCAAAAGATCCTCCCAAAATAAGAAGAACTGTCAGTCTTTACATTTGATATTATCTTGAGATACATGAGTTGTGCTGCAAATCTTGTAATAAATGTCACCAAAGTGGGTAGATAACACCATCTTTCTTGCAATCAACTATAATTTATTTTTAGAGACTCGCTTACGGACTCTAACCGCGGGTCTTCAACAGGTTTGGATGCAACATCGTTCACCAAAAGGTATATCGGTATAATGCAAGGCGGTGGGGTTTTGTAATAACAATTAGAGCCATCTAATGGTTGTGGTGTGGCTTCAAGTGCCATGTGTAGGTAATTGGTAACAGTCCAACAATTTAGCATAGGTGAGAGGTAAATTTGCAGAATGTTTATACAACAATTAAGACAATTAAGAAGGATTAGCATAGGCTTCATGAAATAAAGATGAATTACACGTGGTCTAGTAACAGTTTTTTTTACTGTTATACGAACTTTGTGGTCTAATAACATTTTAGTGTTTTACTGTTTGAGAGCTTTAGCTGCCTGAGTCCTATTTGATATCGTTACCTATTGTTATCATAATGACTAAAACACGTTTAGAGTACATAAAAATCATCACTATACTCATACATCATCACTATATTCATACACCACCACTATATTCATACATCCTACCATATTTTGTTGTACTTTTGATATTGGAATTTCTTTTGTTTGCACAGAAATGTTGCAACAATAGATGAAACAATGTATGGAAGTGAATATTAATTTCGGAGGATAATTTTAATGAAATTCGATTTAAAAAGACTTTTTCCACATTATTTTCGTCATTTTAACGCATTCTAATATTTAAATAACCGTTTAGAATAAATCATTTTACGTTTTTGTTGGCAGATAATGCTTCTTAAAGCCTGTACAGAACAATGCACTAATATATTATTGTATTATTTACAGAGTCCTAGTACTAGATATTATGATAATGGTAAGTTCAAAACAAATTTGCAATACTTAGTTTTCTTGTCAAGGAACCAATGATCTGTCTTTTTAAAAAAAAAAAAAAGAAAAGATGGATGTAAAGGCAAAGATAACGAACAGTGGTGATCAATCTCGTAAGTCCCAAATATGATACAAATACAAGAGTTGGGTAAACACAGACCCCTGGACTAGGTTTTGGTAACAGTACAACAATTAGCATAGTGAGAGGTAAATTTGCCAGAATGTTAATACAACAATTAAGACAATTAAGAAGGATTAGCATAGGAAAATAAATAAGATGAATTACACGTGGTCTAGTAACAGTTTTTTTTTACTGTTATACGAACTTTGTGGTCTAATAACATTTTAGTGTTTTACTGTTTGAGGCTTTAGCTGCCTGAGTCCTATATATGTACCTATTGTTATCATAATCGATAAACAGTTTAGAGTACATAAAAATCATCACTATACTACATCATCATATATCATACACCACCACTATATTCATACATCCTAACTAATTTTGTTGTACTTTTGATATTGGAATTTCTTTGTTTGCACAGAAATGTTGCAACAATAGATGAAACAATGTATGGAAGTGAATATTAATTTCGGAGGATATTTTTTAATGAAATTCGATTTAAAAGACTTTTTCCACATATATATTTTAAGCTTCTAATATTTAAATAACCGAGAATTAATCATTATACTTTTTTGTTGGCAGATAATGCTTCTTAAAGCCTGTACAGAACAATGCACTAATATATTATTGTATTATTTACAGAGTCCTAGTACTAGATATTATGATAATGGTAAGTTCAAAACAAATTTGCAATACTTAGTTTTCTTGTCAAGGAACCAATGATCTGTCTTTTTAAAAAAAAAAAAAAGAAAGATGGATGTAAAGGCAAAAGATAACGAACAGTGGTGATCAATCTCGTAAGTCCCAAATATGATACAAATACAAGAGTTGGGTAAACACAGACCCCTGGACACACCAGATGTGGGATCATGTGCCTAGGAGGATTAAGCATCCCCCTGTTGACCGGTCACACCCGTCGTGAGTCTTGATCAGGTAACCGAAGCAATCCGTAGTCAAATCAGTGTGTGAAAAACGGCTCAACAATGACCACGAAACATATCAGACAGCATTTGACTCCATGGTAGGTCATAGTGGTAAACTGAATTGTATAACGACCATAAAATTTACGTAATGCTGCCTTTATAATACAAATAAAGGACACACCAGAGTCTTCCATATCTGCTTCGTACTTGGATATTTTATTGAACATTGACATTAACGGCAAACTAACTACTCAACTTTATGACAAAACGGGACGATTTCAGCTTCTCCATCGTCAACTTCCCATATTATGTAGCAATATTCCATCATCACCTGCCATATGGTGTGTATGTCTCAACTATGATACGCAAGAGCTTGTTCTGCGTATGATCAGTTTTTGAACCGAGGCAAGCTACTTACAGACAAGTTGTTGTTGCAGGGGTTTCAACAGTCACGTTTTAAGGCAGCATTTCGTAAATTCTAGTGGTGTATAATATTAGATTACCAATTGACCTATCATTGAGTCAAATGCTGTCTGATGTTTCATAGCCATTGTAAAGCCGTTTTTCACACATTGATTGACTACGGACTGTTCCGTTTACCTGATCAAGACTATGGGCTCATGGCGGTGTGACCGCGTCAACAGGGGATGCTTACTCCTCCTAGGCACCTGACCCTACCTCTGGAGTGTCCAGGGGTCCGTGATTGCCCAACCCTTCTTTTTGTATTCTATTAGGACTTACGAGATTGATCACTGTTCGTTATCTTTTTTATTTGTATACAAAAACCTTTGCTTGTTTTAAGATAATTAATACTTAAGTAATATCAGTAAATGGCAAAACAATATAGGAGTAAGGAAGAGAGGACGTAACACGAATACTTTACAGTGTTTTTTTGGTGGCCGATATTCGGCCCAGTCCCAATCCTAAAATTTCCTAATATTTTCCCAATTTTGAGGGGAAATTCCCAATCGTAAATGGCTTTACTTCAGTGTTATGAATTTTCCCAATATTTTCTTGTTTTGTTCGCTTTTATCCCAATTGAAAGGGCCCCAGCCCCAATTAGTGGAAAAAACACTGACTTACAACACAACCCTACGTGCCATCGAACAAGGCACTATGGACAAAATTATATTCGAGTGAGTGACTCCATAGCTGACAAATGTCAAAATGGTAATATGACATGGAATTTACTTGAATTATTACCTAAATAGGCTGATAACATGTTCCATTTGATAATTATGTGCAACATATAGTTTCCTGTAACCAAAAATCGGCTTTAAAACTAAAACTTGACTACTACCTAGCGAACTAATTACATGATGATTTGGTACGTTCCACAATTTGCACATTCCTTAAGAGAGTTTTTCCACAAGACATTCGACGATCAATTCACGATCATGTACATGTAAGTATACAAATGTACATCACAATACGTAGTGTTTTTAAATTCGTTACTTTTCAGATGTGATTTCGAAGTTTTATAGTTCATGCTTCCATGAGCGGATGTGTGCAGTTTATCTAAAGGGCATATGCGGAAATCGTAGAAGTCGGGACAATTAGACCTTGAGCTGCCAATAACCCCTGTTCCCCCCCCCAGGGGGAATTTTGAAGGGTGTGATTTTCTGAAAGCTTATAACAAATGCTACAAATATGAGCCATGTTTGCATCTGGCCGTTGGGGCGTTTAAGGAGTTTTGGGGTAAAATCTTAAGATTTATCAAAAAATCGCTGAAATTTTGGAAAAACTGTATAAATCTTAAATTTTTTATTTTTTGTTTGTTTTAACATATGGCTGTATCATAGATGTCAATAAACTATCAGGACAGACACCTCAAACACACATTTTTTATTTTCTTGGCTATTTTTGGGGGGAAAAATACCGATTTTTGTGAAAATCAATGAAAACCTCAACATTTTCTAATATCGCAATTTTTGTGATTCAAAAATGAATTGTCATGTTTTGGTATGGCTTTGGGTATGAATAATCCATTCATTCAATTTAATATTTGCATGTTAAACATATTTGCCAAAAAAAAACTTCTCAATTTAGTGGAAAACATTCATTACAACGCATCATTAATAATGCTTCGTTACATCATTGCATTATATACCACACATTTTATTCAGGTTTAACTTTAATAAATTGAAAACACGAAAATCAGAATAAAAATAATAACTATTCTATTAATTAATTAAATTATTAATTATTAATTTAAGAGACAATTATGATACATGTACATGTCTGTTGTACTTGTATTGGTATGCAGGTTCTCACTAGGATTTTTAAAACTTGAGCTTCAAGACTCATGATTTTAGATAGGTTGCATGCTTGATTGATTATATACTGTTTACGCCGTTTTGGCATATTTCGCCATTCACGGCGGGATAGTGCTGGTCTAAGCTAATTTGATGAGTCAAGAACAATAAAGACTGAGTCCCAATATACAATTGTAGTACACTTTTGAAACAAAATATGTTTTATTGCAATAAATGGAATAAAAAATATATACCCTACATATAAAAATACATAGCCACGATGGCTGCCATTGTGTTACTTTTCCAAATATTACCGTAACAAGAACTAGATAATATCACTAAGGTATTATTCTCTATAATATCTAATACAATTGTAAGAAGAACTGCTCAAGTATGTTCAAACCGTACTAAAAGAAGAAATAAGAGAATGGATGCTTAGCTTTCGTTCACTGATTTGGATATATCTGTAGCCACTGACTGATGACTGAGCCAATTTAGGGCTTAATTGTCATGATCAGGAGATAAACGACAACCAGGAAGAACTGCTTAAGTTTTGGAAAAAGGAAAAAGTTGTATAAGGCTAGATCTGGCGAGTATGGTGGGTGTGGCAAGACGGTACCCTTCTCCAACTTCACAAATTGCTTCACAAGCTCAGATGTATGTGATCGAGCAATATCATAAGTGACGGACATGCCCAAATGCTGACAAGAGATAGTTTATGCTAATATTGTCAAGAGCTTTTTAGTATAGCATATTGGTAATACCAAACCGTAACACTTTGCCCTTATAGGCATCGGAATTTGTACGGCTATACCATCACATTAAAGGTAATGCAGTAAAGAACCTTCTTTGTGCTTATGGATCTTTTGGCAATTTATACGGGTCTTCTCAACGTGTTTAGTTAGCCATATTTGCTTCCATTTTTTCTTATTGGTTCAAATAGTATACCCATGTTTCGTCACCAACAACAATGTTTGCAAATTGTCTTTAATGATATAGGAACATTTTCAGAAAATTGCTTAGCAGATTGTACTCGTATCCGTATTTGATCATCTGTCAATATAGGTGGGTTGCATCTGGCAGAAATCTTTTGTACTTTCAAAATACGCTTCAAAAATGAAATGCACCAAGAAAGCGATTTGCCAAAGCTTTAGCATTTATCACGAACCATGGATCTGCTATCACTTTCAATTATTTCCCCGACTTTTGTTTTGCCTGCTACAGTCACAGGTCCATAAGATTTGCCGCATCTTCAACGGACTCCTGCCAGTCAGAATTTCTTTTCTCCACCTATGAACTGTCCCAGACCCATTACTTCTCCCAATAAAGTGAAAATCTGCTTACTGAATCACTTAGTTTTGTGCTAACTTTTATATAAGTTTGATATCTAAATTCTCACAGCGTTTTTCTAACCATTTTCACAACAATTACTAGTGGTCAACGACTGGCTCTATCGAAATGACTTAAGTTTAAAATTATGTGGAACTGAAGACTCGTGTTTATTTTGTTGAAAAGATCCATGAAATGGCGCAAGCATTATCGCGCTGTGTTACAACACATTACATATCCAACAGCCCTCGCTCTTTGTTTAACTATCAGTTGTACATTTGGCTTAATGCTGATGGAGCAGCTAGATTTCCCAGACTTAGAAGGGAATGAATGGAAAGTTGGTACAGAGGGGATTGATATGAATGGACAAGTGGTGCTATTGTGCACAGGAACTTATTGACATAGATCACTGTTAGTTATCTTTGCTGTTTGCATACTGTGTGCTTCTGGTGTGAGCAGGGAAATGGAACTGATGAAGATGGGGATGAAGTGGAAATGAACAGTCTGATCGATGGAATATTTGATGATCATGATCACCATCAGTTGATGCGCGTTAATACTCAAATTTATGCAAATTTGTTTGTTTACATACATTCATTAATTTTAATTTGAAACGTATTACTACTCAAAATTATGCAAATTGTTTATTTACAAGAATTGATATTTACATAGAATGTTTGTTTTATTGTCTATTCATAATTTTTAAAGATAGCCATAAACCTTTTTTTTTTTACAAAAATCATTATTTTTTCATGAATATGCAAATGAGCTAATTTACATATACAGTAGCATATAAAAGTACAATTCATACGCTTTCATTAGATACCACTCTGATGTACATGTATATAAGTTAAAACTAAACCCAAAGATATCAATCGTAAATGTTTGAAGGTGTTTAAGTAAAATTGCATTTAGTAACATTTTTTAAATCCCATTTTGCCAAACAGCCAGATTGCAAACATGGCTTAAACATGTTGCCAATACAATGTAATTCAAATCAAAGTTGGTCTGCAAATTCCCCAGAGACTAAGTGTTCCTGTTCTGCTCATAATATACAAAGAAGTAATCAAGAACATAACTTTTACAAAAAATATAATATTCATGAATATCAAACAGCTACTTTACATAAATGGTAGCATTTAAAGTACAATACATATGCTTCTTCATTGGATACCACTCTGATGTATCTAGGTAGAAACTAACCAAGATATTACATCTAAATGTTTGAATGTGGGATAGTGCAGGTTGCTATGGTAACGTATTCAAATTCACTGTTAACACCAAAACGCCCCAACAGCCAGAGTGCAAACATGACTTAAATGTTACTGATACAATGTACTTTAAGGGCAAAGTTGGTTTGCCAAAATTCCCCGGGAAGAAACATGCTTCTGTTCTGTTCATATTGGGTAAAATTTATCAATAAAACATAATTTTTACGAAATCATTAATATTCATGAATACGCAAATGAGCTAATTTACATATACTGGTATCAAAATAAAAGTACAATTCATATGCTTTCATTTGTACCATCTGATGTTTTCAGGTTGAAATTGAAGCAAGATATGGCATCATAATGTTGAAGTGTGATAGCGAATGTTGCCATGGTAACGTTTTTTTAAATCCCTGTTACACCCAAACGCCCCAACAGCCAGAATGCAAACATAGCTTAAAATGATGCTAATACAATGTACTTTAAGGGAAAATTGGTTTGCGAAATTCCCCGGGAAAGAAACATGTTTCAGTTTTGTCATATTGTAAAATTTAGCAATAAAAACTTAATTTTACAAAAATCATTATATTCATGAATATGCAATACAGCTAATTACATATAATGGTATCAAATAAAAGTACAAGTCATGTGCTTCATTTGGTACCACTCTGATGTTTTCTAGTTGAAATTGAATCAAGATAAGCTATCAACAATGTTGAAGGTGTGATAGCGAATGTGCCTGGGTAACGTTTTTTAAATCCCGTACGCCCAAACGCCCCAACGGCCAGACAGGTGCAAACATGGCTTTAAAATGTTTCTAATACAATTACTTTAGGCAAGTTGTCTGCAAAATTCCCCTGGGGGGGGGGGGAGACAAACGTGTTTTCTGGCTCGGACTAAATTCATCCTGATCCCGCCTTCGCCTTTGCAAGGTCCAAATGAGGAGGTCTCGGAAATTTAGGGACCTTTTAAAAAAGGACTTATTGATCCTCATTTTGGACTATATTTTAGTATTCCCCAGAATAATGTGAACCAGCAGCTTATAAAATGAGGAATTTGATTGATTTCTGTCTGGTATCATTTACCAGTCACACTAACGACTTGACAAGCGATCTTATCACGACTCGAAGTGACTGTGTACGCGGTTGAACACCCTCGCGGTGGCGCGGGTGGTATGCACTATATTTTTATACGTATCATTTTTAAATAGGAAAAAGTTTTCGAACATTTTTGATTATGATCTTGTTGTAGTTTTAAGGTCATACGCAACGGTCATTATCTGTATATGATTTTATAGAACTATTCTACGTATTAAAATCATAGTACCCTCAGATATTCTTTGAGAAAAAATCAGGCTATATTTCCTGTGTTTGAAAGCATTAACAGTTGTATGAGACTGTAATTTCCACCCATTATTCACTACTTGAATTCTGAGTTACCTCTCTTTGAAGAATGCAAATTCAATGCACCTTACGTAACCATACTACAAAAACACTGCCTTTGTTGTATAAATTTATAACTTTCATCGATCACCAAATAATTTCTGAAGGGATTGAATTGATGTTTGTGTTGTCTGATAAACTTAATCATATCATTCTTCTTCACAACAACTATAGACAGAGCACATATGAGGGAGATATACAGATATGATTAGATCGTGACTATAGGAGGGATGAGAGAGAGAGCGATTCAATCGCCTTCAGAAATTATTTGGTGATGATTGAAGTATATTTATACAACAACTGGCAGTGTTTTTTGTAGTATGTATACGTTACAGGTGCATTGATTTGCATTCTTAAAGAGAGGTACTCAGAATTCAAGTGTGAATAACTGGGGTGCAAAATACATCTCTTCATCAACTGTTATCTTTTTTCCAAAACAAGGAAATATAAAGCTGCCCCGAAAAAATTTTTTCTCAAAAGAATATCTGAGGGTATATGAATTTCGTTATAGTGAGAATAGTTCCTATAAATATATACCAGATAAATGAAACGCTTGCGTTGGACCTTAAAACTACACAATCATTAATCACATTTTTCGAACACCTTTCTATTTAAATGAATATCGTATAATAAAATATATGCATACCTCAGTCGCGCACCGCGAGGGGTGTTCAGCGGTACGACAGACACTTCGAGGTCGATAGATCGCTATACCTAGTGTGACGTAAAACAGTAAATAATCAATCAATATTCCTAATTTAATTATAGTACCTTGCTGGTCACATTATAACTGGGGATAACTGAAATATAGTCCAAATGAGCGATCATAATCCTTAGTTTTAAAAGGCCTAAATTCCGAGAACCTCGCTCATTTGGACCTTGGACCAAGGCGAAGGCGGGATCAGGTATGAAATTTAGTCCCGAGCCAAGACAACCACGTATTGTTCCCCCATCAAACCCCCACGGGGAATTTTGCGACGCAACTTTGCCTTAAAGTACATTAGTATTAGAAACATTTTAGCCATGTTTGCACTCTGGCCGTTGGGGCGTTTGGGCGTAACGGGGATTTAAAAAACGTTAACCAGTGGATACCTTCGCTATCACACCTTCAAACATTTATGATCGCTATAATATTGCTTCAATTTCAACCTGATACATCAGAGTGGTACCAACAGTGAAAGCACATGATTGTACTTTATTTGATAACCAATTATTGTAAATTAGCTCATTTCATATTTCCATGAATATTAATGATTTTTGTAAAAATAATGTTTTTATTGCTTAAATTTTTACATATGAACAAAACTGAAACATGTTTCTTCCCGGGGAATTTCGCAAACCAATTTTTTCCCTTAAAGTACATTGTATTAGCATCAAATTTTAAGCTATGTTGCATTCTGGCTGTTGGGCGTTTGGGTGTAACAGGTTTAAAAAAAACGTTACCCATGGCACATCGCTATCACAACGTTCCAAACTTTATGATGCCATATCTTTGCTTCAGTATTTCAACCTAGAAACATCAGAGTGGTACCAAATGAAAGCATATGATTGTACTTTTATTTGATACCAGTATATTGTAATTAAGCTCATTTGCGTATTCAATGATATTATCGATTTCGTAAAAAATAATGTTTTATTGATAATATCTTGTCTAACCAAAGGCGACAGGTATCACAAACAGCAGCGGAGCGTTGCTTCTTCCACACGTGATCTGATGTTACGGTTGCTCGAGACGTTTTCAACCTTGTAAGCGGACGCGTTGAGACGTACTTGTATCATACATTTTAAGTCCTGTTTGCACTCCCTGGCTGTTGGGGCGTTTTGGTGTAACAGTGATTTGAATACGTTACATAGAAACCTGCACTATCCCACATTCAAACATTTATGATGTATATCTGGTTAGTTTTCCTACTAGATACATCAGAGTGGTATCCATGAATCATATGTATTGATTATATATCGCTGCGAGATTTATCTAGTTTAGTGCTTCGATATTATATGACTAACTACTCGAATTTAATGATTTTTTGTAAAAAGTATGTTCTGATTACTTTCTTTGTATATTTGAGCAGACCAGAACACTTTTAGTCTCTGGGGAATTTTGCATGACCATTTTGATTTGCATTACATTGTATTGGCAACATGTTTAAGCCACGTTTGCAATCTGGCTGTTTGGGCATAAATGGGGATTTAAAAAAATGTTTACTATAGCAATTTACTTAAACACTTCAAACATTTACGTATGTGATATCTTGGGTTTAGTTTAACTTATATACTGTACATCAGAGTGGTTATCTAATGAAAGCTTTATGAATGTACTTTTTATATGCTATGTTATATGTAAATTAGCTCATTTGCATCCCATTCCATGAAAAAATTGTTTTTGTAAAAAAAAAAATGTTTATGGCTATCTTTTAAAAATTATGAAATAGAACAATACAACAAACATTTCTATGTAAATATAAATTCTTGTAATAAACACATATTTGCATAATTTTGAGTAGTAATACGTTTCAAATTAAAATTAATGAATGTATGTAACAAACCAAATTTGCATAAATTTGAGTATTAACGCGCATCAACTGATGGTGATCATGATCATCAAATATTCATCGATCAGACTGTTCATTTCCACTTCAATCCCATCTCATCAGTCCATTTCCCTTGCTCATCACAAGAAGCGACACAGTATGCAAAGGCAAAAGTAAACTAACAGTGATCTATGTCAATAGTTCTGTGGCACAATCAGCACCACTTGTCATTTCATATTCAATGCCCCTCTGTAAACTTTCCATTCATTCCCTTCTAAGTCTTGGATCTAGCTGCTCATCATCAGCGATTAAGCCAATGTACAACTGATAGTTTAACAAAGAGCGAGGGCTGTTGGATAATCGTAAGTGTATGTAAACAGCGGCGATAATGCTTTGGCGGCCATTTCATGGATCTTTTCAAACAAAATAAACCGTCAGTCTTTCAGTTCACATAATTAAACTTCAGTCCATTTTCGATAGAGCCAGTCGTTGACAACTAGTAATCTGTTGTGAAAATGGTTAGGAAACGCTGTGAGAATGTAGATATCAAAACTTATATAAAAAAGTTAGCACAAAACTAAGTGATTCAGTAATGCAGATTTTCACTTAATTGGGAAGAAGTTTAAATGGTCTGGGACAGTTCCATAGTGGAAGAAAGAAATTTTCTGACTGGCACGGAGTCCGTGAAATGCGGCCAAATCTTATGGACCTAGTGACTGTAGCAGCAAAATCAAAAGTCGGGGAAATAATTGAAAGTGATGGCAGATCCATGGTTCGTGAATAATGCTAACAGCTGTTGGAATCGCTTTCTGGGTGCACTTTCATGGTTTGAAGCGTATTTTGAAAAGTACAAAAGATTTCTGCAGAATGCATACCACCTATAATTGACGGATGGCATCAAATGACGGATACGAGTACAATCTGCTAAGCAATTTCTGAAAATGTTTCCTATAATCATTAAAGACAATTTGCAACATTGTTGCTGGTGACGAAAACATGGGTATAGCTATTTTGAACGCAATAAGAAAAAATTGGAAAGCAAATATGGCTAACTATAACAGGTAGTAAGACCGTATAATTGCCAAAAGATCCATAACACAAGAAAAGGTTCTTTACTGCATAACCTTTGTAATGTGATGGTATAGCCGTACAAATTCCGATGCCTATAAGGGCAAAAGTGTTACGGTTGGTATTACCAATACGCTATACTAAAAAGCTCTTGACATATTAGCAATGATAACTACATCTTCTCAGCATTTGGGCATGTCGTTCTACTTTAGAATATTGCTCGATCACATACATCTGAGCTGTGAAGCAATTGTGAAGTTGGAGAAGGGTACCTGCTTGCCACACCCCAACCATACTCGCAGATCTAGCTTATACAACTTTTTCCTTTTTCAAAACTTAAGCGTTCTTCTCTGGTTGTCGTTATATCTCTGATCATGACAATTAGCCCTTAGAATTGGCTCAGTTCCATCAGTCAGTGGCTCAGAGTATATCCCCAATCAGTGAAACGAAAGCCTAAGCATCCATTTTTATTTTACTTTTTAGTACGTTTGAACATACTTGAGCAGTTCTTCTTACAATTGTATTAGATAATTAAGAGATATACTTAGTGATTTATCTAGTTCTTGTTACGGTAATATTTGGAAAAGTAACACAATGGCAGCCATTCGTGGCTATGTTTTTTTATATGTCGGGTATATATTTTATTCATTATTGAATAAAAACATATTTTGTTTCCAAAAGTGTACTACAATTGTAATAATTGGGACTCAGCTTATTGTTCTTGGCTCATCAAATTTACGCTTAGACGCATAGCAACTACCCGCCGTGAAATGGCTGAAATTTATTGCCTAAAATCGGCGTTAAACAGTATATCGATCAATCAAGCATGGCCCTACTAAAATCATGAGTCTTGAACTCAAGTTTTAAAAAATCTAGTGAAGAACCCTGCATACCAAACAAGTACAACAGACATGTACATGTATCTAATTGTTCTCTTAAATTAAATAATTAATTAATTTAAATTAATTAATAGAATAGGTTATTATTTTTATTCTGTTTTTCGCTGCTTTTCAATTAATTAAAGTTAAACACCTGCAAATTAAAATTGTGTGGTATTATGCAATGATGGTAACGAAGCATTAATTTAATGTCGTTGTAATGAATGTTTTCCACTAAATGAGAGTTTTTTTTTGGCAAATATGTTTAACATGCAAATGATTAAATTGAAAATTGATGGATTATTCATACCACCTACAAAAAACATGACAATTCATTTTGAATCACAAAAATTGCGATATTAGAAAAATGTTTGAGAGTTTTCAATTGTTTTTCACCAAAAAATCGGTATTTTTCCCCCCACAAATAGCCAAGAAATAAAAATGTGTGTTTGAGGTGTCTGTTCCTGATAGTTTATGACTCTATGATACAGCCTACATGTTTAAAACAAACAAAAAATAAAATATTTAAGATTTTACAGTTTTTTCCACAATTTCAAGCGTTTTTGAATAAAAATTCTAAATTTTACCCCAAAACTCCTTAAACGCCCCCAACGGCCAGAGTGCAAACATGGCTCCCATTTGTAGCATTTGTTATAGCTTTCAGAAAATCAACCCTTCAAAATTCCCCCTGGGGGGCGGGGAACAGGGTTATGGCAGCTCAAGGTCTAATTGTCCGACTTCTACGATTTCCGCATATGCCCCTTTGATAACTGCACATTACATCCTCATGCAAGCTGACTATACTTCGAAATACACAATCTGAAAGTAACGAATTTTAAAAACACTACGTATTGTGATGTACATTTGTATACTTAATGTACATGATCGTGAATTGATCGTCGAATGTCTTGTGGAAAACTTCTAACAGGGTAACTAATTCATACAATGCGTATAGATCAAAGTCTTAGTTTAAAAAGCCGATTTTTGGTTAAGGAAACTATATTGTTTGCTACATAATTATCAAAATGGAACATGTATCAGCCTATTTAGGTAATCAATTCTAACGTAAATTCCCATGTCATAATTACCATTTTGACATTTTTGGTCAGCTATGGAGTCAATCGACTCGAGAAAACATTTTTGTCCATAGGTGCCTTGTTCGATGGCCCGTAGGTGTGTTTGTAAGTCATGTTTTCCACTAATGGGGGCTGGGGCCTTCATTGGGATCAAAAAGCGACAAACAAGAAAAATTGGGAAAATTTCATAACACTGAATGTAAAGCATTTACGATTGGGATTTTTCCCCCTCAAAATTGGGGAAAATATTAGAAAATTTAGATGGGGACTGGGGCCGGAATATCGGCCTACCAAAAAAACACTGTAAGTATTCGTGTTACGTCCTCTCTTCCTTCTGAACTCCTATATTGTTTTTGCCAATTTACTGATAATCACTTAAGTATAATGCATATCTTAAAAACAGCAAAGTGTTTTTTGTATACAAGGTAAAGGCCAAAGATAAACGAACAGTATCAATCTCGTAAGTCCCTAAAATAGAATATCAAAAAGAAGGGTTGGGCAAATCACGGACCCCTGACACTCCAGAGGTAGGGTAGGTGGCCTAGGAGGCAGTAAGCATCCCCTGTTGACCCGGTCACACTCACCCGCCATGAGCCCATAGTCCCTGATCAGGTAAACGGGAATCCGTAGTCAAATCAATGGTGTGAAAACGGCTTTACAATGGCTATGAAACACATCAGACAGCAATTTGACTCAATGATAGGTCATAATTGGTACTAATTGTTATAACAACCAATAGAATTTGAAATCTGCTTAAAAACGTGACTGTTGAAACCCTGCACAACAATTGTCTGTTAATTGTAGCTTGCCTCAGTTCAAAACTGATCATACGCAGAACAAGCTCCTTGCGTTATCGAATAAGTTTTGAGAGACATACACAACCATATCCAGGGTGATGATGGAATATTGCTACATAAAATATGGGAAGTTGACGATGGAGAAGCTGAAATCGTCCTTTGATCTAAAGTTGAGTTATTGTTTGCCCGTTAATGTCAATGTTCAATAAAATAATCCAAGTACGAAGCGATATGGAAACTCTGTGGTTCCTTTATTTGTATGTACTAAAGGCAGCTTACGTAAATTTATGGTCTATAAAAATTCATTTACCACTTGACCTACCATGGAGTCAAAATTGGGGGCCCCTTTTGTCTGGAATATGTTTTCCGGTGGTCATTGTTGGGACGTTTTTTCACCACTGATTTGACTCGGATTGGCTTCGTTTACCTGATCAAGACTCACGACGGGTGTGACCGGTCAACAGGCGGTGCTTAATCCTCCTAGGCACATGTCCCAATTGTGGTCCAGGGGTC
>CAJDSM010116276.1:0-15174 GCA_903981925.1 Ostrea lurida
ATATTCTTTTTTAATACATCATTTTGTTCATCTCCTTGTTATGAAGAGAATCCTGTGTGCAGTTCCTGAAATAGGGTGTACTTTTATACTGGAAGTCAAATATAAGAATTTGTATATTGAATTGGGTAGTCTAGTGGTTAGCTCCCCTAAACTATAGATCGAGTAAGAATAATAATAAATTAAGGCTTATTAAGGTTTTGTACGCTCTTTGAGACGTGCCTGCCATCGGCGTTTTTTGATAACTCTTTGTGTTTGTTTTACCATGGAAATAGGAATTTTAATTAATAATCTATCTTTCATTATCAATCATTGCATATATTGGGCTTTTGGATCTGAAGGAAAAGAATAGACTTAAGTTCGATTTTAAAGTTTTTGGATAGGCTTAATTGTTAATGGGGTTTGTTACATGTAAAGGCAAGAGCCACAAGACAATCTATTGGAGATAAAATATGACTTCACGTAAGAAGTGGGAGGTTATGAGTGTGGATTTTCCAACAAAATAATATTAAAGTGTATTTACGATCATCATTTCATCTTTATAACTTCTACCACAAGATGATGAGTTGTGGTTTAACATTCCAGCAATTGTTATAGTTGGTCTTATATGGTGTTGCAAACCACCATGCAAAATCATATGACCCTCTCCTCTTAGGACAAGAGTAGAGTGTAATTCAGAGCCATGAAGACACTTAGTGGCTTAGTCTCACAGATTTTGTATGACAATATAAAAATGGCGAGTAAAAGTATTAAATGTAATCATAGTCTTTATAAAAACACTAAAATCGAGTGTAGGGCACACCAGGTGCCATGGAGGAGTTAAGCATCCTCTGCTGACCGATCACACCCGCTGTGAGCCCGTAGTCGAAACAAAGTAAACGGGGTTAGCCGTCGTCAAAATCTAGTAGAAAATTGACAATGTCTACAAAGGTTTTGTAATCAGTGTTTGTTCAAATTGCACCTTGTGTTCAAATCACTCTTACCGTCAAAATAATCAACTACTCTGTACAGTAAAACACGTTAATGAAAATGCTTATAACATAATTCAAGCTTATTATGAAGTGATATCCTCGTAGTTAGTATATTAAGTTAAATGTTAATGGATGTAATGAACTTAAGCTTGGTAACAAACTGTGTTCCACCGACCCTGGAGGGTTTTGTCTATTAACTGTGTTTTACTGTATAACAAAGTTTGGGTTATAAACAAACTGTTTTCCTGGACCCTGGAGGTTTGCTATAACTGTGTTTTTTACTGTATAACAAGTTTGGTTATAAACAAACTGTTTTTCCATGACCCTGGAGGTTTGCTATACTGGTGTTTAAACTTGCATAACAAAGTTTGGTTATAACAAACTGTTTTCCACTTGAGCCTGGAGGTTTGCCTATAGACTGGTGTTTTACTGTATAACAAAGTTTGGTTTATAAACAAACTGTTTTCCAAGACCATGGAGGTCTTGCCATAACTGTGTTTTACTGTATAACAAAGTTTGGTTATAAAAACTGTGTTTCCAACTGACCCTTGAGGTTTGGTAATAACTGGTGTTTTACTATATAAAAAGTTTGGTTATAACAAACATGTTTTCCACTGGTACCCTGGAGGTTTGCTATAACTTGTGTTTACTGTTAACAAAGTTTGGTTAATAACAAACTGTTTTTCCTGACCTGGCGGTCTCTATAACTGTGTTTTACTGTATAACAAAGTTTGGTTATAACAAAACTGTTTTCCTGACCCTGGAGGTTTGCTAATAACTGTGTTTTACTGTATAACAAATTTGGTTTTAACAAACTGTTTCCCTGACCCTGGAGGTTTTTGCTATAACTGTGGTTTCCTGTATAACAAAGTTTGGTTATAACAAACTGTTTTCCACTGACGCCTGGAAGGTTGCTATAACTGTGTTTTACTGTATAACAAAGTTTGGTTATAACAAACGTTTTTCCTACGCCTGGAGGTTGCTATAACTGTGTTTTAAACTGTATGAAACAGTTTGTTATAACAAACTGTTTTCCACTGACCCTGGAGGTTTTGCTGTAACTGTGTTTTTACTGGTATAAAGTTTGGTTATAACAAACTGTTTTCCACTGACCCTGGGAGGTTTGCTATAACTGGTTGTTTTACTGTATACATTTGGTTTATAACAAACTGTTTTCCACTACCCGGAGGTCTGCTATAACTGTGTTTTTACTGTATAACAAGTTTGGTTATAACAACTGTTTTCCTGGACCCTGGAGGTTTGCTATAACTGTGTTTTTATTGTATAAAAAGTTTGGTATAACAAACGTTGTTTTCCTGACCTGGAGGTTTGGCTATAACGTGTTTTTTGTATAACAAAGTTTGGTTATAACAAACTGTTTTCCACTGACCCTGGAGGTTTTGCTATAACTGTGTTTTTACTGTATCAACAAAGTTTTGGTTATAACAAACTGTTTTCACTGGACCTGGAGGTTTGCTATAAACTGTGTTTTACTGTAATAACAAAGTTTGGTTATAACAAACTGTTTTTCCCTGACCCTGGAGGTATGCTATAACTGTGTTTACTGTATAAAAAGTTTTGGTTATAACTGTTTTCCACTGACCCTGGAGGTTTGCTATAACTGTGTTTTACTGATCCAAAGTTTGGTGTTATAACAAACTGTTTTCCCCACTGACCCTGGAGGTTTGCTATAACTGGTGTTTTTTAACTGTATAACAAAGTTTGGTTATAACAAACTGTTTTCCACTGACCCTGGAGGTTTTGCTATAAACTGTGTTTCAACTGTCAATAAACAAAGTTTGGTTATAACAACTGTTTTTCCACTACCCTGGGAGGGTTGCTATAACTTGTGTTTACTGTATAGCCAAGTTGGTTATATCAAACTGTTTTCACTGACCATGGAGGGTTTTGCTATAATCGTGTTTTACTGTATAACAATAGTTTGGTTATAAACTGGTTTTCCAACTTACCCTGGAGGTTTTGCTATAACTGTGTTTTTACTGTATAACAAAGTTTGGTTATAATCACTGTTTTTCCACTGGACCCTGAGGTTTGCTATATGTGTTTACTGGTATAACAAAGTTTGGTTAATAACAAACTGTTTTCCTCACTGACCCTGGAGGTTTTTGGTATAACTGTGTTTTACTGTATACAAAGTTTGGTTATAACAAACTGTTTTCCTGACTCTGGAGGTTTGCTATACTGTGTATTTTTACTGTATAACAAGTTTGGTTTTATAACTAATCTGTTTTCCACTGACCCTGGAGGTCTGCTATAACTGTGTTTTACTGGTATAAAAAGTTTTGGTTATAACAAACTGTTTCCACTGACCCTGGAGGTCTGCTATAACTGTGTGTTTACTGTATAACAAAGTTTTGGTTTTAACAAACTGTTTTCGCCACTGACCCTGGAGGTCTGCTATAAACGTGTTTTACTGTATAACAAAGTTTGGTTATACACAAACCTGTTTTTCCACTGACCCTGGAGGTCTGCTAATAACTGTGTTTACTGTCATAACAAAGTTTGGTTATACAAAACTGTTTCCACTGACCCTGGCAGGCGCTTATAACTGTGTTTTCGTATAAAGAACAAAGCTTGGTTATAACAAACTGTTTTCCACTGACCCTGGGAGGTTTTTGCTATACTGTGGTTTTACTGGTATAACAGAAGTTTGGTTATAAAAACTGTTTTTCCCGTACGCTGGAGGTTTGCTATAACTGTGTTTTGTACTGTATAACAAGTTTGGGTATAACAAACTGTTTTCCACTGAACTCTGGAGGTCTTCTACTAACTGTGTTTTTTACTGTATAACAAAGTTTTTGGTTATAACAAACTGTTTTCCAGCTGACCCTGGAGGTTGGCTATAACTTGTGTTTTAACTGTTAAACAAAGTTTGGTTATATACAAACTGTTTTCCCCCGACCTGGAAGGTTTGCTATAACTGTGTTTTAACTGTATAACAAAGTTTGGTTAATAACAAACCTGTTTTCCACTGACCTGGAGGTCCTGCTATAACTGTGTTTTTACTGTATAACAAGTTTGGTTATAAAAACTGTTTTCCCACTGACCTGGAGGTCTGCTATAACTGTTGTTTTACTGTATAACAAAGTTTTGTTATAACACTTGTTTTTCCGACTGAACCCTGGAGGTTTCCTATAAACTGTGTTTTACTGTATAACAAGTTTGGGGTTATAAAAACTGTTTTCCACTGACTCTCGGAGGTTTTGCTATTACTGTGTTTACTGTAATAACAACAGTTTGGTTTATAACAAACTGTTTTCCACTGACTGGAGGTCTGCTATAACTGTGTTTTACTGTTATAAAAAGTTTGGTTTATAACAAACTGTTTTCCACTGACCCTGGAGGTTTGGTTATAACTGGTGTTTTAAACTGGTATAACAAAGTTTGGTTATAACAAACTGGTTTCTCAACTGACTTGGAGTCTGCTATAACTGTGTTTTACTGTATACAAAGTTTGGGTTATAACAAACTGTTTTCCACTGACCCTTGAGGTTTGGTATAATGTGTTTTACTGTACAACAAAGTTGGTTATAAACAAACTGTTTTCCTGACTCTGGAGGTTTGCTATAACTGTTGTTTTACTGTATAAACAAAGTTTGGTTTTATACCAACCATTTTGCTGACGCCTGGAGGTTTGTATTAAACTGTTGTTTTACTGTACATTTGTTTGGCATAACCTTTTTGAATGTGCTGGAATATGTTGACATTGTTAGTTTTCCTGTAGCACTTCATGAATCTGTAAATAACAGTCCAGATTGACTACATGGAAAAAAACCCTTAAATGATTATAAAAGTAACGACTGCATTAAGGATATTTTGGACCAGACAAACAAAGATATTTTATGAAACACTAATGCCCAGACAACCACTACTAGCGCTTGTCCAAGGAATACACATGTGAAATAATGAAAGCCCTATTGCTTACCATTCAAAAAGTATCGCCTATGGCAAAGATCAAAGAAGTTATGGCCCGTAATTGAATCCATGTTAACAAAAGCAAAAGGCCAACATAGCGAGGAACCATGGTAAACATATGTGCATTTTGAACCTTGGCTCAAGGTCATGACACAGTCCTTAGGTCTTAGGGTTAACAAATCTGTGAAATCCCTGCACTCAGTGAAAGCTATGGCCGGACAATGTTAAATCCACTATGTGCTTGTGAACTTGACCTTTTGCTCAAGGTCATGACAATTCCTTGGGTCTAACCAAATAATTCTGTGATTTATTCCAATCCTGCCACAGTGAAAACCTATGATCCGGACAATGTTAAAACCATATGTGCAATTGTGACCTTGACTTTGCTTCCAGGTCAATGACACTTCCTTCGGGTCTAGACCAACAATTCTGTGAAATATTTTCAATCCATGCACTCAGTGAAAAACCTATGGTCCGGACAAGTTAAAACCACTATGTGCATTGTGACCTTATATTTGACCCAATGACCTTGGCTCAAGGTCATGCCTTCTTGGGTCTAACTAGGCTGTGCGATAATACGGTATTCTGACTATATTGCGATTTCATCTCTAAAAAATATCGTATCGCGATACGTTTTTTCAATCGATCTATCGGAGAGATGCTTGGGATAATAAATTACGTTTAAACTCGATATTCTCACATCTAATATAACGTTTGAATGGCTGAAGGCATTTTTGTGATTGTTCAAAACACTAAGTTATAGTTTTTCTACTTTTCGAACAGTAGCAACGGAGTTAAGCACCAGTCTATGTTGGTGTTGACTATTTCATTTAATTTTCATGTATTCTGCATTGGAAATTATCTTAAAAATCAAAATGAAATAAGAGACAAGATCGTTGATATTCTTGATATTAAAATATTGCATACATATGCAATACATTTGAAAATATTGCCATATATCGGGCGATAAAGAAAATTTCACCTGAATACGCAGCCCTAGTCTAAAACCAACAAGTCTGTGAAATATTTATTTCAATCCATGCACTCAGTAAATACTTAATGTCCACACAAGGTTAAAAACCACTATGTGCATTGTGACCTTGACCTTTTCACAAGTCATCGACATTTTCTTGAGTCAGGACAAACAATTCTTGAAATATTATTACCAATTCCAATGTACTTAGCAAAAGTTATGGCCCCGGACAATGTTTAAACCGATTATGTTTGGTGTAGTGACCTTGACCTTTGACCCACATAACGCTTGGGATCAAGGTCATGCCACTTCTTAGGCCAGGGCAACAATTCTGTGAATATTATTCAAATCTCAGGAGTTATGGCCCAGACAAACTATTTGCCAAGTGTTAAAACTTTATGTTTTTAGTGACCTTGACCTTTGGCCAATAACCTTGGAATCAATGTCATAACACTTCCTTAGGTTCCAGAGCAACAATTCTGTGAATATTGTTGGTTTGTTTGAACATAATTTTTATTGAAAAACAAAATGTGTTTGTGAAAACACTGTGCCCCTGGATTCCACATGACAGTGGAAGGGTCCTAGCCGACTTGCCAAAGAATTACTCTGTGAAATTTGAAAAAGTTCTATCCACTTAACCATTCAAAAGTTGTGGCCAATTGTTAGAAAAGTAGGTAAACTTCAAGGTCAAGGTCAGGAGTCAAAAATTTTGGTACAGTAGAAAGGGTTTGTCATAAGGAATACACATGTGTAATAATGAAGTCTACACTTACCATTTCAAAAGTTAATGGCCAGTTAAAGTTTTTCAAAGGTAGGGAGCTCAAAATGTTGGTACCGAGTAGAAAGGGCTTTGTCATAAGAACACACATATGTAAAATCAAAGTCTTATCACTTACCAAGCAAATGTTATGACCAATGTTAAAGTTTTCAAAAAGTAGGTCAAGGTCAGAGGTCAAAATTGTTTTACCAGTTAGAAAGGGCTTTTGTCATAAGGATACATAGTGTAATATGAAACTCCTTATCACTTTACTATTCAAAAGTTATGCCAATGTTCAAAGTTTTTTGAAAAGTAGAGTCAAACTTCCAGGTCAAGACTCAAAATGTTGGTCACCAGTAGAAAGGGCTTGTCATAAAGAACACACATTGTAAATGAAGTCCTATCCACTTACCAAACAACACGTTATGACCAATGTTAAAGTTTTTCAAAGTAGGTCAAACTCAAAGTCAAGATCAGGAGTCCAAATTTTGGTACCAAGTAGAAAGGGGTTGTCACTAAGGAACATACATGTGTAATATGAAAGACCAATCACTTGCCATTCAAACGTTATGCCAACTGTTAAAGTTTTGCCAAACAGACAAACAAAACTTTATGCCCCGAATCGAATGATTCCGAGGGCATAAAAATCAAAAGGGATTTGGAGAGCGAAGTTCTAACAACTTACTGGTCCTCTCCTTATTTATTGTTCAAATCTACAAAGAGGTTCAGGAGTTATGGCCTGGACATCTATTTCGGTCGGACGCCGACTGTCAGACAACGCCATATTATCAATATTTACCCTTTAATTCCAGTTGATATCACTTGTGTGGATATTTTTTTCATATCAACTAGTATGTATCTCTACGCCGCACTGATGAAATCATAGAACGACAGATTCCCAACAATCGATATTTAATAAAAATATTGATGAAAATGAAACTGATGTTGATGATTTCTTCAACATTTGAAAACAATACAATTTTCATGATTGTATGAATTGTTAAGATCGAAAAGGCCTGTCATTTTTGCAAGACAATATGTAACAACCCCTTTCTCCCCCCCCCCCCCTCGCCCCTTTTTCTACCCCGTTCCTCTGAAATTGAACGACGTACTCTGTAAATCTCCGAGTATTAGAAATCCGATATACCACATTACGACACAAACAAAATATCCGTTGTCACGTATAATTCCTTTGATTTTAATGGATTATCAACTGATCACTCCATCATCATGCCAGCACCGAACTCCACTCTAGCATCTCTGCTCTGAGACATAAAGATTCCATCACGAATACAGATGTAAGAACCAAACACAATTACACAATAATGCTCCACGACCCTCCATGACACAGGAAAACAAAAATTCTGTCAGTGGCGATGTACAGATACTCCATTTACTTCGCGACAAGAAATGGAGCTCTAAGAGAGGAAAAAAAAACATCAGCGTCATCATGGCTTTATACCGTCATCAATGATGACTATATTTTCACACAATTTCTATGTAATCATCCGATGTCTAAAATGTATTTTTTATCTCACTTTCACGAATAATCCTCTTATGATTAAACATTACGATGTCAACACTCTTATTTTTTTTTAATTCCCAACGAACTATTTGGTGTGGCGTAAATTGTTAACGTTGCGTAGGTATCCGCCTCAAGGTACACAAAAGAGAAGGAATTTGAAATGCTTAGTCTGGATAAATAATGTGATTAAAAAGAATCTTCCCATGGTTTTGTGGTTGATATGAGGATTATCCAACTCGTTGTGTGTTTTCTATCCCCTCGCCAAGGCTCGGGGTAGATAACAACACACCGTTGGATAATCATCATATCAAACCACAAACCATGGGAGATCCTATATATATAATATGCCTAGCTGTCTGAAGACATAATTTTGACCTTGAGACCAAAGGTCAAGGTCATAGAGAGGTCATAGATGTACGCAACATGTCTCATAGTGATACTCATGATTCCTATATACCCCCCCCCCCCCCAAAAAAAAGAAAAACCCTTTGTTTGCAGGGGTATATTGATACATTGAATCACTTGAACCAATCTGACGTACCTTCTGGTACCAAAACCCCTACTGTCAAATGGGGATCCTGGGAAGAATGGACCCTGGTTAACTGCTTGCTTGTCATACAAGGCAATTAAATGATGAGACCAGAGAAACCAATACCCCAGGAGTGGCACAAAAAGATCCCTCCTTGCATAAAAACTGCAAGTGCCAAGCATAGACCTAAAATTTGCAGCTGGGCCTTTAAATGAAAATGGTGGTGTCTCCATGAGAACTTTAGAACACTGAATCAGTAAGGGGCCCACTTATGCAAATGTTTTAATATACACATCTGCAGATGGTGATGAACAAGTGAGCAAAATTTAAGTTATATACAATGTATATAGGTTTTTTTTTTGCTGCATGTTTCTCCATACCTACAAAAGTTTAATTAGCCTGAAATAAATATTTGTAACATGTTTACCTGAGTTACCTCAACATTTGCTGACTGACACTGATCCATGATTTGGTTGTGGACTGTCTCTGACCCTATATCACTTCCAATATCCATTCACTATAAGGACAATGGCCCTCAGAAATGTTTTGAACTTTTTTTTTTTTTGGCACCAGTGACCTTGACCTGAAGCTAAGTTTTGAGTTGGTGATCACTGTTTAGTCAAAAGAAGTCCCTCTTGTTATAGAGGGTTGTGACACAAGCAATTATTTCAATGCTTGAGACACTGACCATGACAAAATGACCATGCAGCTTGACCAATACTCACTGTCTGAACCTAACATTAATTCCTTTATGCCAATAATGAACATATGATACTTGTATCTATACCTATATTTAAGGTGGAATGATACACCAGAGAAATTTGACATTGATGAAAAGTAGAGGATATGTTAAACAATATTTTGAAAATGAAAAAAATCAAATTCACTTTATTTCATCAAAAAATGCAATTTTAGTACAAAGCAATTTGAAAGTCAGCCATTATGACGACGGCTCATTCCCCCTTAAGGAGGAATCTGATTTGGATGGAGAGTGGAGGATGTGTCATTATTATTTTGAAATTTATAACTTTGTAGTTAAAATGCAGATTTAGTAAAAAAAAATAATCTAAACAAAGAAAAAAAAATTAAAACCTAAAATCAATTAGCAGACTATCGACATGTGAATTTCCTAAGCTACCCATGTAGGCAATCAGATATAAAACAAATATTACCAATTCATCTTTCAAGAGGAAGCAGCCTGAGCCATTAAATACAAGAGGCCTATAGGCCTTAACACTAACCTGAGTATGCACTTAGAAATCAAGTTACCTGTGTGTTTTTTATACTTTAAAATTTTTATATTTTGTGCCCTCAGCAATGGTAGATCTATTGGTATCATTCTACTGTATACAAATCTGACAACTTAGAATTGTTTTATAGGCAAGTTTTATCACGTCAAAGCAAAACGCTATTTTCTATTTTGAGTTCTAAAATTTACAGTTTTTAAAGAAGGCTCATTGCTCATCATAGGTATTAATTGTATGCTTCATTTTCAGGAAGATAGTTCCTCTACAGTACATATTGCAATTTCAACATTGTGATCATTAAACCCCACCCAGGGACTACAGTCCCTGAAATGTTCTACTTTACCATTTTTCCGAGCGGTCACCATGCGTTCAGTCATTTTTCATTCATTGTTCAGCGTGCGTTCACCATATTGCGTTCAGCGTGCGGTCACCGTGTGTGTGGTAAAGTAGAACGTTTCAGGGACTGTAAGTGTACCTAAGTATAATATATCAAAGTTGGTTGGAATTTGTTATGTCATTCCAGAGAAGCTAGAAATGTTCAAAAAGTTTGTGACAGATGACTAATGATGACAGACAAATACAGAAGAGCAACGAGCTACTCCGGTGATTTTTAAATATGTACAACTTTACCTGACCTTGGCCAAATGATTGTCATTTAGAGTTAAAAAAAAAAAAAATCAGTCTTACTCTTTAAAAATAACCTTCCTAAATTAGTACAAGTACCTAATGTCTGTACATTACTTTTCACCTGGAAAAATAAAAAAAAAATTTATGCCCCCGTGATCGAAGATCAGGGGGCATATTGTTTTTGTCCAGTCTGTCCTTCTGTTTGAAACTTTAATTTTGGCTATAACTCTTGAATGGTAAGACTAGGGCTTTGATTTTTCACATGTATGTTCTTTATGACAAGACCTTTCCGTGGTACCAAAATTTTTGACCTCATGACCTTGACCTTAAAGTTTGACCTACTTTTCAAAAACTTTAACCTTAATAGCTATAACTTTTGAATGGTAAGTACTAGGGCTTTGATATTTCACATGTATGTTCCTTATGACAAGACCTTTCCATGGGTACCAAATTTTTGGACCCTCATGACCTTGAACTTTGACCTAATTTTTGAATGGCAAGAGATAGGGCTTTCATATTTCACATGTGTATTCCTTATGACAAGCCCTTTTATCTGGTATGAAAATGTTTGGCCTACATTTTAAAAACTTTAACATTGGCCGTAACTTTTGAATGGTAAGGGATAAACCTTTCATATTTCACATGCATAATCCTTATGACAAGCCCCTTCCACTGCCATGTGGAATATGGGGGCATTCATGTTTTTTTTTTTTTTTTACTTTCGACTGTGACCATGGAAAAAAGACTCTGCTTCCAGTTCATTACACTATTTCTTGTGCTTAGTATGTTGACCTTTGTTGACGTCATAGGTCTGACGCAGCAAAGGCGTCATCAGTGGGGTTCGAACTCAATCACTACCTCCACAAACTCAATCACACCTCCAAATAAATTCTCTACCACTGAGCTACCAACATGAAAAAACAGAAGATGGGTAGACATCTCGATAACACATTCACTCTCCTTGCAAGGAGACCTGGCTCCCAGGGCCATAAAAACTTAGCTAGCTCATTTTTTTGAGACCGAAATCTGAGACAGTCTCAAGATTCGGTCTCAGTCTCAACTTAGTGTGCCATAAAACCTTCTCGTCTCAGTCTCAATCTCCGATTTCTAGTTCGGTCTCACTTTTGAGCTCAGAAAGTTAGATCGCTGGAAGGTGTCTAACTTTGTGAGATTTTTCTAAAATTCCAAAAAGGGCTTCCGCATTGGCCAGACTGAATCGGTCAAATTAACTGTTTTAGGCCTAACTGATGTGTCACGCAAGGATTCACTTAGAAACATATCGGTGACAAAGCAAGACAAATTTTTATAATGTACATGTACGTCAACATAAAAAAATATAGGTCAATCACGGGCCTCTATAAAGGGGGTATATATCACCCTTGCCACACAATATTTACGGCTTATTGATAGGAAATCGGAGATCTGTAGGTCAGTGATTGAATGAACAACTCGACTTCCGATCACTCCTCGGCACGGGCCCGTTGGCCTGACATAATAACAAAAAATATGTGAAATCTATGCCTTATACTGTAGATCTTTAATTTGTTGTTTTGCTTCGATGATATTTTTAAACTCACCGTTCTCTACTTCATAACTTACTAAAAATATGCAGTCATCTTGCTGCTCAAATTGTAAATCCCCATAGTTATAACCACATGCAATCGCTTGCTAATTCTTACCGTTTATAGGTTACCTCGTTGCACTTCCATAACTAGTGCCAAGACATGACGCATTTATAAGCACACACCCACCCCCGTTCTGTACCTCGTTATTTCTCGTCTCCACTCGTCTTTTTCTCTCATATGTATCAGAAGTTATATTAGTATCTCCTCTTTAAAAATCCTCACAAACAAAAATTTATACAACAGTTGTAACATGTACATACCCTAGTTCTTTGAAAAACTATAATTAGGCCTTATTCACCTACACTCCGTAAAGTTGAATCTGACCTCATGAATGAATCATCCGGCTTACATTGTTAAACTCAAACTGAGTAATGTTATCATCCTCTTCTTGTGTTCCTCGAAACTCTCCTATTTTTGAAGAATATAGTATTACCAGTTTGTTTCGATGTACATCTAAATTATAATTAGTTATTGTTTTAGAATCAATGCTCTTATGTGGAGTGAGACTCTTTAGTCACTCTTCGCACCTAACTGTAGTCTATCTGTACTTCTCGTAACATCTAATTTCTGCGATTTAGTGATAGGACGACGTTTCTTCCACCCATGAAGCCTGCTAGGGATCATAAATTGAATAAGGTGGCTTGACCCCCCCCCCCCTCGTTCCCCCTCTCTATAGGTGGTCCTGTTCTCGTTTCACTTGATCCCTAGATGGCTTACTTCTTCCTGTTCTTTCCGTCTCCCGTCATCCTCCCGTCACAACCAAGTGTGTCACAATCATCTAGTCAGTGTTCTTTCACTTAGCTTCTCTCCACAATATCACAACTCGTTCTCTGTCGTTTCTTGCTTCTGGGTCCTCCCTCCGGTTCTCTCCTTTCGATATATCCTTAAGCTCGTAACGTCCGTATGGAGTACTGCGTACGCATGTGTTTTTTATTATTTGATTATCTGTTGTTGGATGTTTGCTCTACCTTGAGTTTCCATACTTCCCATATTGACTCAATGTTAGTTGCGGTGACAGCGCTGGTCCCACCCCCGCCTTTTTAGTTCTGGGAGAGCGTCGGTGGTTCTTTGTCACTTTTTTATCTTCACTCGCCTGGACGCGCTGTTTGTCTCCTCCTCCATCAACTTACTCCAATTGAGAGGGGGCATTAACAACCACTTTAATTCGCCAATTGAAAACTCTACATGCCCAGCTATTTTTTTCGACACTTTCAGTAAGCAACGTCTCGGCCGTGCTGCCTATCTCTATTCTTTTGTCCGGGGAGAATCGCGTCTACTTCCTCGCGGGCACTCCATTACTTAACAAGCGTTTGTCAAAGACATACATGCATTCTCCGATCTTATGGCTATGACCTGGGATTCCCCCTGGTCCTTTTTCCTTCTTCGTCGAGGCTTCCGGCTGTGACATGGTTCTGCAGTTTTCTTCACATACGTGCTGTATGAGTCATTTCTGGTGTACCTTTTCTGCGCCAATAATTCGCGTCGCTATTCGTGCCTTGGAATTGTCTTTGGAATGTGTTTTTCCTTAGCGTCTTTTGCTCCGAACTGATAGGGATTTAATCTGGTAGATGCTACCATCATTAACAGCGGGGATGCGGAGGAAGCGGCAATTTCACGTCTCACAACTGAATTGGGTTATTACTCCCCAACAGTACCATGTAATTCTGCTTTTTGTACGCAGCTTTTCACACTTTTTTAACAATATCTCTCAATTTACTCCTTATTATTCGGGTCGGCCCTTCGTTTCCCGTACAATATAAACGTTAAGTGCACCTAGATTTATTGTGACTACTCGTAACTGCGAGCGCGGTTGTGGATCTGCCCCGTGCTGAATGCACAGGAGTGTTCTGCCACTTTCCTTTTTTTTCACTTTCTTAGTAAACGATTCAATCGATCTCACGACCTCATTTTATTTGAGTCATGATCATTATTGTTCACACACATTTTGCGCCGCGCCTCCAGACTGTTGGTCTTGCGTCGTCACCGGTCTATGCTGCTTACATCTTGGGTGGGTAAGGACCTACCTCCGAACCATATTATATCCAAGGCGTTATTGATAAAGCTCAGGCTGATATCTGACGGATTGTAATTCTCATTTGAATGTTATCCATTACGTCTAGTTGCCACTTGGGCTATCATTGTTCTTCTTTCTCACTTCCTTCCCCATCCCCCCCGGCTTGTTTTAATCTTAGGCGAGAAGAACCCTAATACGAATTGGAATAGCGTAAAAAAAAATTGACGCGCTTTTGGTTTTCCTAGGAAATTGAGTCAGATAGAACAAAAAATCAGGTTATTTTCTAAGAAAAAATCATGTAGGATACAAAACTGAACAAAGACCGGAAAAAAAACCAAAGTGGGCTGACAAAGGATATAAATGACTAGTATCGTGTACGGCTGGCATCAAAGAAAACTGCCTTTTCCGGAGGCCATTTTATCCGTTGAATCCCAAATATTATAATAAATAACCAACTCATTCCATCTCCACCCATTTATTAATTTTTATTATTCCAAAATTGGAAACAGAAGAACAGTCGCTGTCACCTAAAAGCGAATACTGGTCATTTATTCTAAGCTACAACCCAAATATCCCATGTATTGCTGCACCATATATAGCAACCGCGTGGTATTGTTGGGTAAAAATATATACGAAATCCGATTTAGAGAATCCAATGTCGATGGCTTCATACGAACATAGAATAGCCGACACAATTTACCAGGTTCAGTAAAACTAATTTGAAAAATATGGAGAGTGAAAGGAGCTCGCCATTAGAACTGATTCAATCTTAAATGGAATCAAGTGGCAGAAATTGGTATTTCTTCTCCCAAGCACTTCAATTATAGGAAGAAGAATAAATCTGCGTCAAATTTGTTTGACAAATCTATAAATATGGCTTTTGGGGATAAAAATAAAAAAAAAAATAGCGGAATATAATTTCGTCATGTCTCTCAACACTTATCCTTAGGAATCGTTTAATTATTTAGATTAT
>CAJDSM010116281.1:120-16535 GCA_903981925.1 Ostrea lurida
CTCTATCTCACTAATAACTACACTGTTTGTTGTGAGAAGATCGAAACAATTAAATGAACAAAGGAGAGTGCTACAAGTACTACATACACGCAAACGTCCTGATTTTGGGATCATGACATAACTCCCCCCCATTCCCCCACACAAAGGTTTAGTACGTTTGAACTGAATTTTGTGATTCTTGTACCCGCCGTTACGCCTCGGCGGTTACTACAACGATGTCCTCCATCCACGTTGTCAGTACCAACGTGTCAGTCGTATTTGGACCGGTGTCACCCAAACCATTTTATTATTTGTAGAGTATTATATTAATTTGTGTGTTGTGGTGGTGTCCGGCCGGTTGAATGGTATAGTTTCATGAAAGGTTTGGGTTGTTGAAACGCTCATGGTCTTGCTAGATTTCTTAATGCAACTGATTTCATACAGTTCGCACAATAATCTTATTTGTATAATAAGTACTATACTGTAACCGACCTGACCAAGCATCCAGCCCGTCTAACCTAA
The DNA here is from genome assembly GCA_903981925.1 of Ostrea lurida. NCBI lineage: Eukaryota > Metazoa > Mollusca > Bivalvia > Ostreida > Ostreidae > Ostrea > Ostrea lurida. The sequence continues at coordinate 622 of CAJDSM010116281.1, forward strand.
TTTATTTGAAACAAATAGTCCAAGAGGAAAAATTATAAATGAAAAAAAACACGCAAAATATATTAAATCCAAGAATCATTGTAAATGTCCCCCCCCCCCCCCCTAAATTGCTTTCATTAAGAATTAGCCCCCTTTAGTACCACATACCATGTTATATTATTACCATTCATGCACATAGGTTGACCAATCTTCGATGCACCAGTGCGGCATTCGACAAATGATGCTCATACCGGAAATATTTTATTGAACACAATCATTACTTCCTATGAATTTCACTTATAAATGAACTGATAAATGAAATAATACTACAGACACTGCTATTGCAGATGAACGCTGTACTGATCGGCGTCCGCAAATAATACATCTAACCTACAGACTAATATGGAGTAAGACGGTCTTGGAACAGATGACTTGGCAATGACTGTTGCAGGATCAGACGTTGGAAGATTTTGTTTGTTTGCTTTATTGTTTTAGAAATGGACGTCCATTCGAAGATTTTCACTCGTGCTTTTAGACGTTACAGTGTTGATAAATGTTTCAACGAAGATTAGACTTTTTTTTACGGAACTTCGATCCAGAACACGCGCAGTTTCTTCTCAAAATGTCTCAAACGATTTTCGCACAAATCTAGTTCCACAATCCTCACGTCTGATGTCAACACTTCTAACCTCAGATCACTGTCAAGTGGAGGCTGTATGTCAAGGAATGATGATAAATCAGGTATTAGATAAAAAAAAGCAACGTCATTACCGCAAAGAAAGAAAGTAATTTTAGTGCAAAGTCTCCTACCAACGTAATCCTATCACAAGAATATCACGATCCTGAAACGCTGCAAGCGTAGTTGATAAGAATGACTTTTAAAAAAATCGCACCAGAGAGAGAGAGAGAGAGAGAGAGGAGAAGAGAAGAGAGACGAGAGAGATGAGAGGGAGAGAGAGAGAGAGTAAGGAGAGAGATGAGAGAGAGAAGAAGGGGGGGAGAGGTGTATGAAGTGAAAGTGATTTAAGTACCTAGTAAATTTGAAATAGAAATACTTTAATTTACTTTTATCGTGAAAAAAGTCCATTTCTAGATGTGAAAGGAAATATAGGAAAATTGAAACCCAAAGCCTGCTTAAGAATCGAAGTTCTACAATTTACGATCATCGGCGATCCACATGGTTAGCCTACTGAACTAACCGGTAGTCAAAACATAGTTTTAAAGAGAAGAAGCAATCTCTAAAGTGATATTTCTTATTCAAGCTGGTGTTTTCCTGTCCTTACCAGGTAAATGTAGCCCATGTTAGCTCCAAGCTGGTGTGTTTCTTTATCAATAGATGCATTAACTGTATAGGTCCAGTTTGGTTGTTTGATTGTTACCAGGAGTATCTTGTCCAAATATTTACATGTAGGTCCAAGTTGGGTGTCTTTGCCTATAGATTTTCCTATACATGTAGTCCAACTTTGGTGTTTCTGTTGCCTATAATTGTTCATGCGAATCATAGTCAGGTCCAGTTGGGGTTATCTTGCGCTATAGATTGTCGTATACATGTAGGTCCAAGCTGGTGTTTCTCTTGCCTATAGATGAGTCTTTGCAAAACATGTAGGGTCCAAGCTGGTGTGTTTCTTGGCTCTAGTGAAATGCACTTTGCACATCATGCTAGTCCTAAGAAGATTGGACGATTCGTTGTCTCTGAATACATTTCCCAACACTTTAGCTCGTATTCTTTTGCATGAGCTTATCACACTGAATTTATTTGCAACTGTTGGGGTTATCAACTGAGAGGGATTTCAAATTCTTTATTGGCACGAAGGGTCCAACTTCTCAATATCCTCCGGAATCTAATTTTTATCTATTGCCGATGGGTAGGACATCTAGCGACCTATAATGTTTGAAAAAAATAAAGACCAAAATAATAGAGACAAAACATAGAAAAATAAAACATAGAAACCAATAAGAATGAGGATAAAACAAACAAAAAAAAAAAAAAGAGTAAAAAACTCCAACAAATAGAAACAAAGAAACGAAATAACAAAAAAGAAAAAAAAAAAAATAAAAGAAAATAAAAAAACATCAATAAGTAATAAAGAAAAATGACAAGTTGAAAAAAAAAAATTTTATAAAACACAAAAAAAATAAAAAATAGCAATAAAAAAAACCAAAAAAAAAAAAAAAAAAAAAGTAACAAAAGTAGAAATAAAAAAAAAACAAAAGATAATTAACTAAATACCAACATACTGAAACAAATAAAGATAAATCAAAAAAGAAAAAAAAAAAGAAGATAAAATTAACTCAAAAGGAAGAAAAAAATAAACAAATCAAGTAAAAAGAATATGAAAAACAAAAAATATGAAATGAAATATAAAAAAATATTAACAAAACACCAAAAAAAAAAAAAAATATAAAAAAAAAAAAAAAACTAAAAAAAAAAAACGAACAAAAAAAAAGAAAAAAACTAAAACAAATAAACAAAAAAAAAAAAAAAATAAAAAAAAAACATCAATAAAAGACAAAAATGAAAAAGATAAAACAAAAAGAAAACAATGAAAAATGAAAAAGATAAAATAAAAAACAAAATAATAAAAAAAAATAAACAAGTTTCACAAAAAAATAAGAAAAAAAAATAACAAAAAAAAAAAATAAAACAAAAAAAAAAGAAAAAATTAAAAAGAAGAAAAACAAAAAAACAAAAAAAAGGAAAAAAAAAAAAAAAAAAAAAAAAAAAAAAAAAAAAAAAACAAAAAAAATAACAAAAGAAAATAAGAATATAACAATAAATAAAAAAAAGAACAATAAAAAAAAACAAAAAGAATAAGAAAAAAAAACAAATAAACAAAAAGACAAACAAAATAAAGTAAAAAATCATAACAACATACACAAAACAGAATAACTAAATAACAAAAAACAAAATAATAAAAAACACGACATAAAAACAACAAAAAAAAAAAAAAAAATAAATCAAATAAGGACTGCATCAACTTAATACAAACACACAGACACATAAAGCTAAATAAACAGATAAAATATAAAAAATAAAGATAGATAAACCATACAAAAATCATAGTGACAAACAGGAAAGAACGGTAAACATCAACAAAGTGAAATAACATAAGAGAAAAAAAAAATGATGAGAATAAAAAACTAAAAAAATAGAACAGATATATTACAATCAATACACTATCACGAAAATTGACGACATGATAAAATACAAAGTAATAAAAGATAAATTGAGCTATTTAAGCTGGGGAAACAATAGTAGCGACTCAAAGTAACGTTGAAATCGAATACCATTTACGGAATATTTTGTGGATAATAACAGCTATACACAACACGCAGGGTATTTTCTCCATTGTTAGTAGTCAAAGGATTGATAGGCACGCGTACAGACAGGATCTCTTCGTGAGCAAATGCGAGCTCCTCGACTCTGCTTTTTCAATGCTATATGGCACTCCGACGTGCAGCCTTAGCCAAGTTGAGTTTCGGAGCCGTATATTATCATTGTACCTTACTACCGAGGACATTATGAGCACTCCAGGTTGTGGACACGTCTCACATATCTCTGCGAAGTTGAGAAGATATTCACTCCACGGTGTAATGACGTAAAACCAAATAAAAGTTATTCCATAAATCAATTCAACACGCCAATTATGTGTACACATGAGTGTGCTGTAATTGCTAATGGTTCGTTGCTCAAAGTTAGTGATTGTCGGCAATACGCTAGGGCATGCTCATTCGTCGCTTAATGAGTAGTATTTCTAATGAACTTTAACCATGTTAGTCTTCGGATCATGAACCAGTGAACATGAAAGAGAGTGAAGATTAGTTCAGCAGTAAATGTCATGTCGACGCCTGACACTTACTTCTTATACTTTTTGACATAAACTTTCTTACTCCCAAATTTAAAAGTTAATCCAAGTTGTATCGTTATTGGGTCAGGGGTTGAACTAACGAAATACCTCTCTTATATTACAAGGTATTATACATTTCGTCAACATTATTCTTATTTACAGCGTGTCATGCTATATAATGGACCTGTTTGCGGCATTAAACCAGACAGACTTCAGTATCCACTACATTTTGAGAAGTCATTAAAATCACTCCGTTTTTTAACGGAGAAATGTTAGATGATTTGTTTAATGACCCTTTGTTAGACACTTGTCATTTTCGTTAGCTAGAGTTGTACGACCGGCTGACTAACCCCCGCTGATTTATTACTCTAGTTATTAACAAGCTAACAATGGTGATAAATGGGAGCCTCGACCTTGTTGTGTCATGTTGTAAGTACGTCTAGATAGTACTACAATTGATAAAGAAATCCCGGTCAGACAGGGACTGCATTTCACTTTCACATCCCAATATAGCTTTACTCTTGTTAATCCCTCGCCGTGTGTGGGGCATGATTTATTTGCGTCGCGAAGAGTTATGTCATCCCCTGTTGGCCCGAACAGAACTGTCTTTAGAGACCGCGTATAAAACATTTAATTCATCCGCGAATTTATGATAAATTCAGAATGTATGTAACAAGTGCTAACCATAAAAAAACTCTCGTATTGATAGCATCCTCGTATTGATACTCAACTTATTGTGACAATAAGTTTAGTTACACAGGAATAATTTTCTTTATTATCCTATTGACTAACTCGAGAGAAAAAAAGGTCATAAAATGCACTTTGCTTATATCGCTAAGTTAAATGTTGTTTGTTCAGATAGTTTTAGCTCTCTGTGTTCAAGTATACCAGACTAAACAACCTTAGCAACATTTCTCTAACAGCGATGATAGGATAAAAGTGAGATAATTATTAATGAGATGCCATTTGGTGGGAGATTCTATCTGAAAGGTTAATATGTAGGACATATTCTGAATTTATAATAGTTGCGTCACGGCCTTCATCACTACTTTGTGTCGCCAAATATTTGTTCTTATGTTTACTGATGGAACTCAAAGTAGTCTCTAAAGTTAGTTCGATCTCAGTTTATTACAAGCTTATGCGATTTGAATCTGATGACGCTCATTGTTGTGTTCAAGTGTTCTCAGTAAAAATCCGGTGTACTTATTATTGACATATCGCAGTCCTTGTGGCTTAACTCATCCTATATTCTAGGCAGTCGATCGTTCTAGTATAGCATATTAATACTACCAGAAAGGCTATTGTGTCCAGCAACCATTGTCAGTGTGTGATTCATAGTGAAGAAGACACGATGTTCAAGGTCATGGAAATTTCTGAGACTCGTTAGGTCAAAAAAATTTTGCGCTAATTTTAGGTTTTTCCACCAAACAATTTTAGGATTTTTTGCCTCATAATTGAAAGGTTTTTGCCGTGATAGTACTGCAAAAGAGTAAAAAACATAATGAAGACTTCATAATGGAAATATCTGACATTGGTACAGTACTTGCCTGGCACACGCAGTTGGCATAAAACGTGTTCGAAAGCTCTGTATAAGCTGTTTCAAACCAACTGATCTATTTTTCCTACCTTCATTATTGGATCCTTTGCGTCACAGTATCAATCGAAAGAATAGAACATACGAAGACCTGCTAACCATGCTCTATTCCGATCTCTTTCTTTTTTCACTCTCCAAAATTAGGTTGTAGCTTCAACTAGTGTCAGAGAAGTCCTTGAGAAAAATGTGTTGACACGTATAATCATAAATAGTTGTGACACTCCGACCGACTCCACGAAGGACGCTCGCAAGACTGAGACTAGATTTAAGAGGTGTATCTCCGGGATGCGACAAGGTCGCAACACGGGTCTGTGACGAGGCGTACGTTCACTAAGTTATTATTAATCTACGCTTCAAGCAGAGTAGTCCCATTGTCGCGCTATCATGATCTGATACAGTGCATGGTCACCTTGGGTTATGTCGAGAGAATTCGTATACTATCGCATCGCTGCATGAAAATACACAGTGATGCACATTAGTCTTTGGATAGAGACGTTCGATGGTACAAGGCATTCACAAATATTACATTTCTTAATGTCAGATTTTAGTTTTGGTAATGTATTTTCCAACCGGTGGTGATCTTATACCAATTTCGTAATACTCAATGCTGAGTTTGGCCTCATCGATTGAACCCGATCTTGGGAACTGACAAGTTTGGTATGACACGTGCTACGCGCAGGTTTTGGTCGCCGCCTGCCGACCGGGTATTACTTATCAACGTCGTCTTTGCATGCGGCTCACGCCTCTGGCGTTCACAAGTGGGGCCGGTCACAAATTCATTGTCCTTTAAATTCACTTGTCACAGTATTTAATCAACTCGTTTTTAGGAAACGCGGGTCCCGGGCTTTCAACGCGAGCGGACGGGACGAGCTTAGCCCTAGAATGATCTTTTGGCAAGGCATTCAGTATTGATAATTAGAAGAACATGGGATATCCGTGTTAAAGTTTTTGTTTACTTAATAGATGTAAGCACAGATTTAAATAACAAAAGATCAAATGCCGCATCGCCACAGGTTAATTGTGTGGTATGAACGCATGATCGCAAGTCGTGTAATGATAATTATTCTCTCTAAACATAGTAGACAAATTGTCGTGTCTACTAATTAATTTCCTGGGTCTTAAGCAAAGTCATTCAACTACAGTAACAGCTGTGCTGAATATTTGGCAAGACATTTTAGAGTGTTATAACACGAAGGGGGCTGTGATGGTGTTTTTTTAGGAACTTGTCTTCAACGCTTCAACACAGAGTTTTCTGCAGAAGTAACAGGTGCTCTTCACATATACCTCAACTTGCCTTTTAGACGGCAAAACTTAGAACTTATTTTTTTGAAACCAAATAGACAAATGCTTCTGATCTTTAACAACGTTAGCATAGAGAGCTAGAGGGAGGCCTCTGAGAGTTACATAATACAAAAGTTCTTTAGATAGTCATTCTATTTCAGAGTGTAGGAATCAATCCCCGACAGTAAATCGAGCAACATCTGTAGCGATGGGCAAATAAATCATCTCAATACTATCAGGTCTTTAATGGTCGATGACACGAGATAGGGCTTAAAAATGGGGTCGTTGTTATTCTCGTGAAGAACAGGCTATGAAAACAGAAAAACTTAAATACTGAGTTCCCACACAAAAAATAGTATACATTTAAGTATAAGAAATACGAAACTCTGGTTAATGATATCTTATCCTTCGGGTTGAGTGCGCAAGGCATATCAACAGGAGTTTGTGGTCGAAGCAACTGGGTAAAAACTCTATCGAATGTCTTCAGATTATGAGCAAGTTTTTATTATCCGTGTAGAATCCGTAGACGAAATCTACATGAAGGGTGAAAAGCCTAAACTCATGCAAGTATGATTCACCCGAAAAATATCAAGACTTTATTCTTATAAATTTAATTTTATATTACAGATCAACAATAATAATGAGCTAATTCAAAGTTGCCAGGAACATACATTTTTGTTCAGGTACAGTAGATCGGAACATCACACCTCAATCTAAAAGGTGTTTTAACCACATGATAATCGGCAGTCCCGTTAGGTTGATCACGTGAAATAAAATGAAAATGATACAACTTTACCACCCTATGATGTATACTTGAGAAAATGATTAAAAATCGAAAAATTTGGTACAAAAGTTAAAGACAGGTGGCAGGGCGCCGATTGACATGACGTTACCAACTTTGTTCTTTGTACCACTTCAATGCTGAGAGTTAGTTGTCTAACCAACGGGAAGAAGCAGTTTTCATTCCGAAAAAAACATCTACCAGGAGAAATGTAGACGCCTACGGTCCAAAAATCTTTCAAACGCTCGATTTTCAGGAAGCGGAGGGACAGGTCATGCTTTGTTTATTGAAACTAATAATATGTCTTATTGATATGCAAATGGAGTTTCATTTCATCTTAAATCAAAAATCTGATCCAGAACACTCTGTTCTCCGTTGATAAACGGTTACTCACTGTCCACACCACCCCTTAAATGTCTCAAGAGGTCAGCTTTGACGGATTTTCACACATATCTAACAAAAAGACCTAGCAAAACTTCTCGACTCGCTTCTAGCCCCTCCTCCTCACTCATCTCTCCTCTCGTAATGGGTATTAATGCACAGAGCGGAAAATTTGACGAAACTTTATTTTTGTTTTTCGACGCTTGCTTTATTTTATACTAATAACCATACTTTGTGTCGACCCTCCCCTTCTTTACTTATCACCATATTCGATTCAAACTATCTACTTGATCATTCACCTTGATCCAAATGCGTTCCTTGTTGATGCGCATGCAACCTTCTGCGCCCCTGTAATCATCTTAACGAACAAGATACACTCGATAATGGCTGGCAGCAGGCATTCCATTACTGGAAGCTACCAATTGAAAGCAGCCTAAATAGTCTATTCCGCTAGCGCGCTATCCACCTCAACACATCCTCCGACGTCACTCTCGAATGAGCACCCCCTGTTCACCGGCTTCAGAAAACAACCTAAGCCGAACGGGGATGGCTGTACATCCCGCGATTTTGGTCTTAAGTACTCTAGATTATCGTGGTGCGCTGTCGCTGTCTAGGTGTGTTCGCGTATATGGGAGTCAGCTTGCTAGCGTATTTGTAAGAGTTACTCCAAGTCTAACGAAAGGTCATGAAAACACAAGTCATAAAACATCCACTGGACCATAGTGACATCAAGCCTTTTGCCATTCGCCAACAACCAAAGGTCTAGTAGGGTAGCCGACTAATAGACATTTTCCGTAAAGAATTGATCATATCTAAACTTGAGATTCGTGTTTAACATGCGAGACATAGCTGAAACTTTTTATGTACTATTGTATTTTTGGGGTGTGGGTGGGTGGGAGGAAACAGTGTGCATGCCTGTGTTGCGGGTGAGCAGAGTTCGGGAGTACTGAGAATGCATCAAGGACAGAGACAGGTTGATTGAGGGATTTGGAGAGGGGATAGTGCGCGGCCCGGACAGAGGGTGAGAGTGTGTGCATGTCAGAGCTGTGTCTTATGGCGGTAGGCGTCTTACTTTTGCTCGCCAGGCACGGGAAGGGCAGGCCAACCGGCCACGCGGGGGCCGGATGTGCATGCAGAAGCTGGTATCGTCACCAAAGTGGGCTTCGAGAACAGGACCGCTCCGGTAGTATGCCCTTAAAGTGTGGTCTTCCGAATGGTGATCTTCTCGGCGTTGTCACCATATTGTCAGGTGCCGTGGCGCGTGTGTTAGCGACAAGGAAGAGAGACTGTTTAGGGCGTGTATTGGTTGAATGTAGAACTACTTGCTCCCTTTGTAATTCAAGTTGTTGAAAGCTCACTGTGTTAACAATGAAATGTCGAACTATTGGCCCTCGAAGTGCGTTTCCCTGTATTCGATAAAACGCTTGGTCCAGGTTGGTATCATTTAATTTCAAAATTATAACGATGGCATGGCAATGAATTGAATTATTGGCTGCTCTTCATCTGAAAGTCATTCAAAAAACATTCAATGACGACAGAAGTTAATGTGATGTAGGTTCTCATTACAAGTAAATGAATGAACGAATGCCTATGCATGAATGTTTCAAAAAGAATTGCATGTGCACAAGATTCTTTTTAGAGGAAAAAAGCAACTGACATAGATTAGAGATAGCCTATTCATTACGATGGTGTAGCACCAATTGGGTAGTTGTAGATGAGAAATTAACCGTGGAGATTCTTTATTTAATTGAAGTTGTTTGCCCTTTTATAAGACATAATGCTCGCGATATTATACAAAAGGCATGGTGCTATTAGTTAAAGATATGGTCTTCAATTGAATTAAAATAGTAGATCATTTGAATTAACAATTGTTGTATACTGCCATAGCGACCCCATAATTATATTTTGCGTGAGGGCATAATTTTCGGTGCTTGCAACATAAGATAGATCAGCACATGATCATCAATAGAGTAAGTTGAGAGCAATAATTAATTAAGCTTGGCCGCATCAAAAGAGCGAGAGTGGATAGGTGAGGCGTTAACTTTCATTTAATGGAGAACAATAAATTTTTGATTTCCAGTGCACAGCATCAACGTTTGAATTAGCTCACAATAATTGAAGTTGGATGATGATATGTCATGTTAAAGATCATCTTCAATTTGATTTGAAGTTCATGTTAATTTGGCAACTCCATAGAGATTACTCAACATGAACAGCTTATTTGAGGTATCACGTATTATCATGTAAGTAATGCTACTTTGGATGTGTGGTGCTGATTTCTTATTATTTCATAGTATGAGTGTGAGAAAAAGGTGGATGTTTGCTTGCTGCTTCTGAGCTATTGGTGCTTTGAAATCTCTTGAAACTTTTATAGATGTCAGCTTGTTAACTTATTTGATGTAGAACGAGAAATCGCTTCAACGCCGAATGAGACTGCGGTTGTTTTGACCAGAAGGTCTGAAAAATTACTGGTATGGCCGGCGTAATCTAGCCTCAATAGATTGAACGCAGGCTTCCTAAGTGTGATGTTTTACTAGATTCACTGTAGCGTAGTTGTTGCATTTTCTTTAAACAACATTCAACAACATGCGGAGGAAGATTAATCCGGTTTCATGCAGTTGTTATGTATGCCAGAGATAGACTAAATAATTCACCATATGGGACAGAAACGTTTTTCATGATATTATACTTTATAGTGTGTAAATAAATTGATTTCTCGCAATGTGGGTTGTGGTAGAGAGAGCGCCTTTGACCCGTAAAAAATTACGACTGGTCACCCGCCTGGATGATTACCATAAAAGCCGGCGCTCCCTCGAGTGTGTTGAAAGAATGTAACGAATGGTCCAGCATTGCTTGACAAGTTGTTATGATTCCAAAAATGCTTGAATCTGCGCGAAATTTATGCTGCGGTCCGTGACGGTTCACTCATTTTCTGAGTGTGCATAAGCGGGGCGGTTAAACGAGATGGTTAAATATCTCAGGCATTAAAATTGGTCGCCACAATACAGTCAGCAATTGGGAGCCGAAGAAGCTAGGTATTGCCCATAAATTCTGCAATGTAAATCCTCTCAATTTGAGTTACAGTGTGGAGTCTTACTTAGTTCAAGTTTTTACAATGTGTGTATGCTTGACGTTAATGTGTTTGTCGTCCAGCCAGTAGTTAGTGACGTGGCACGAATCGGAGAAGCTTGTCCGACAGCCCATCGTGCTCGAGTTGCTTAGGCAAATATGGCGCAGGTTGTCTATACTCTGTTTTTACATTGTGTGGACAAGAACAGAGCAGATGCATTTAGAATTTTGTAATTCACGGTGGACATTCGGAGTATAATAGTGAATGAGGAATAATGCCTGCAAGAGAGCGGTCACAGTGGAAATGTGTCACCCGAGAGAAAACCGATTGGCTTGACCGAATGAGCCGGTAAATTAGCTCTTTGTCGGCTTCTCCGAAAAGTGTGTAATGTGGGTGACCAATTCCATCCCGAGGGTGTAAGCCCTCTCTTGCAGTGAGTGAGTGAAGTAAAATGATACATACTTAGATACTGTGTGAGCTGCTGATTACAAAAGGCTGATATTCTCCTAGAGGAACTCGAAATTCTAATTTTAATTTTAACCGAATATTAGATCTTCATCCGCTCCGCCCTGAAAAAGGGCGCGAAGATTTGATTATGGCGCGCAAGAAAACTGATACTGCAGAAGGGTAATAGTAAGAGAATCAGGCTATTTTCGTAAAAAAAGATATTTAAGACAATAAGACAGCTCAACTTGTTAACTCATGACGATTTCTAAAAGACTAGAAGTTGGAATAGCGCTTATCCGAAAGCTCTAAGGTCTGAGGTATTATTTAGTCCAAGAAGCGAAAGGTGATTAAGCGACAACAAAAGATTCGATATTTCATATCGCCTTTACCCACGCGTGAAGCCGGCTGCGTGGGGTTAATCTGAAGGGGAATCTAAGGAACGTGGAACTCTATTTAATCGACAAACCCTGGACGTCAGTCACCTATCAGCTCTGTCGTCTGCGGTTCAACATGCCAGAGAAAGGTCCCGCGAGCGTATAGCCCGACTCAACAAATATATGTTCTGCTCAGAATCCACTTCGCTCAAAGGCACCTGGGTTACAGTCACTACTCTTATTAACTAAAGAAAAAAACATGCGAAGATGATATAAGGTCTCGCTTAAAATCTTCAACTTGCTTGGTGGGATGAAAATTGGTTTTCCATATTAACATGAACATGGTAATGAATAAATTTTTCTGCACTTCTGATACGATGTATTCCCGCTTCCGAGCACTCGTTATTTAGTTTAAGCCGTGTTACTTTTTGTGTTCTACACTGTATTTCCATATACAGCTTTGCGATGACTTGTTTACGATACTGCCTGTATCTTTAAAGTTCCATTATAATGGGCTCATAGATTTTACCCAAAAACACCAACAAAACACCCAAGAACAACCCAAAAAGATTTACCTTACAACAGCAAAGCTTATAACCAAATCTATTATTTCATGATACTCCAGAAAAAAGCAAAAATAATATGTTAAAAAGATGCGTAACTTAAGCTAAAACACAGAAAGGACAACCAAAGAAAAAAAACTGAAACGGAGATATTCAAAGTGGCCGACAATCCTCGAACGTCCAGTCTATTTATAACCATGCTGAATTTCTTATTACAGTCTACACGAGAAGACATCACACTTGCATTTTTTTAAGATTCGGTACCAAATATCTATTAACCAATTTGAATATATGGTTAGCTACTTCAGGTATTAAATTTTACCAGTACTTTGCCCATGGCCTAATACAATATGCACTTCAGACATATCAAAAATCCATCTCCCGACAAAGGTGTGGCTAGCAAAATAAACTCCCCATCGATAGCTAGCTTGTCGAACTTGATATGACTTGGCTCTCAGCGTAATTAATACTTCTAATGTTTTAAAAATTGATATTTAAAAGTAATCCATGTGCTACAACATGCACACAGGATTTTTGCATTCATTTACGTTTGTTTTTTAAAAAATTATTCTTGTCTATATTTTATTTTGGTCATTTATATGTGTTATGTAAGGTGTAATGAATTATTGGAGGGTGTTTCTGGGTGTCTTATGGAGCGTTGTATTTGGGTAAGTCTATAATGAGCCCATAAAAAAAAATGGAGGACCGCATTATAATGGCACATTTTGGACTGATCCTAAGAGCGAATGCCGGTAGTCAAAAGTAATCTCTCCTCTCCTCCGCTCGTGGAAAATAGACTCAATTCTACCTCCGATTGTTTGAACTATTCTTTCACTCTGTCAGTTTTGTTAAGTCAAGAACCAGACAAAGTCAAGATTGGACGTTAACAGGTGTGTAAAAATCTTTAGAAATAATGTTACTCTTCTTTATGGACATCAATATCTCGCACCCATAGTGACATACGACGTGATAATTCCAGGTTGTATTCATCTTGCAGAACATGAATATTGAAAATCGAAGCTCTTAGGACCATCACATTGCCAATGCCGCACTAAGATTAAGTGATAATTTCATTGAGTTGGAAATAAGATCAATCAGTTTTTGCGGACGACACATTTTGGACAACAAGATTAAAATATAGAAAGAGCAGGTAATTAGTATTGTTGTGTCAATCTTGGAGATGAGATAAGACGGCGTGGAAATCTAACAAAAAAAACTTAGCCCGCGGATATCGGCGATATTCTCAAAAGAATGTCGCAGACTATGTATTCAGATGTAGGCAATGGCGTAGTTGTTATCTCTCCAAATCCCGTATCATTTCTGTCTATAAAACGTCTCCCAATTTGTTTAGACCAGATAATACTATTTCTCTTTAAAAGTAGTAATAAATAGTATGGTCCATTATTCGTGCAAAATGATCATGGGTATTGTTCCCTCTCTCACATTAAAATTTGGTATTGAATTTATTTACCGATCTACCTCAAAATTTGCCATGCGAAAGCTTTACAACTTATAAGATTAAAGAACCTCACAAACCTACCGATAACTCTTTGTGCATGATGCAATTCTTGGATTTTGATGATTATATATGTTAGGGGCAAAAGAAACACCCCAGCGTTGGTGTTTGGTGATTTGGGAAGGGATCCTCACCCGGGAAACAACGATGCTATAATAGTCAGAGCGTCAACTCATACGACTCACTCGTTTATAGGTTCCAAAATAGAAAACCACCCCCAAACCTTAATTGGACCTAACAATAAGTCATTGCTTAGAAAGTGTCGACCAATCAAAGGAGAAAAATTGACAAAATAATCCGTAATTATCGACTAAAATAAGCATGTGCGCAAAAAGCACCAGAGATCTCTCTGCCAGACAAAATCGTGCCTCTATACGATGGGTACAGATATGCTCGCCGTACGTTACACCAATTACAGCTAATCTCAGTAATGGAGGAACCACCGACCCCTCCGAAGAAGACCATGTGAAAGAACAACCATATGGAATAAACCTCTGAACATAGCATTGAATGTCAACCGGACACTGGAATCTACTACTTGTGAGTATTTCACTCGAACAAATAGCTCCCCTCGCCAGTGTGACTGACCTACATGGAGTGCTTATTTCTTGCAGTATCATAGTTTTCTTGTGGAACTTGCAACTCTGAGAATTGCATGGTCATCTATTGATAAGTATAAAACTTAACTCCCTTTCCTATAATGTCGTCGCAATTGACAAAGTACCACTTCAAATTAGATGTTGGACAGACTTCACTTTGGGTCTGAACAAATGTACATGTACGTTAGCGCACCAAGGCAAATCCAATCGTTAAAAAATAAGAAAACTACTGTGGTGTTATTATTAAAAAAATGAAGACGACTAATATTATTAAATGTGCAGCGAAGAGATTGCGGTTCCGTTTTCATTGCGCCGCTCTCAGTTACTAAAATTCAAAAAACACTCAATGATCGACATGAGCGTGCCAGATAGATAAGAATCGAGCGAAACAAAATCATACAAAACACTGGTCGTTCATCTGCCATTTTTCCTTCCTCGTGTTTCCTATAGTACAATGATTTTAGGGGTTGTGCCATTCACCAAGAGCTTCCATGGAACATTGACTGCACATGGGTAAAGCTATGTAAAAACTCAGCCGCTAGGTGAAACAAGACGAATATCTTTGGGCATAGAGAGCATAGTTGTCTCAATTAGGACTCCTATACTAGGACAGAGTACCCTTTAAGCGTAAAGTTGTTCCCGAAAGTATTGTTCCCTAGAGGATTTCCTTTGTCAAAAACGAAGCAAATAAATCTGGAACTATTTATGGGTCGTCACACTCGATCGTATACAAAAAATAATGAGCGCGAGCAAATTAAGACTGTTGAAATAATTATTTGTTCATAAGTATGCTCACATTCTCCAAAACATTTAAAATACTAGATCTATTATAATGTCTTTTGTCTTGTAATTTCTCAACTAAAGTCGTGTGTATCATCCTGTAACCAACCTTCACTTATCCCAATCCTCACCTCGTCCGCTCTCTCCGATTACATCTAAGCTCGGTTACATCTCTAATCTCTACTCTCTGCTCTTACAGATCACTCTCCACTCGTCTCGTCTCTTCTCGCTCTGCTGCGTATCCCTTCTCTCATATAGCTCATCCTTCTTCTCACACGTGTATGCCTCTCTCCTGCAGTAGGCCAGAATTGCTATTTTATTTGATCAGTTCATTGGTCCTCTCGAGAAACGCGTGGGCCAGCGATCGATCTGGTGAAGGAAATTACGACTGTTAGATTTAGTTCGATACTAGTGCCTACTGGAAGAATAGGGCAATCATTCATATTACAACAGCTGTGATTCATCGCATCAAATTTGTGTCAAACCTCTTTCAGGGGATCATGGAGTTATTTTACCACAAAATATAGAAGAACTGGTTCACTGTCCAACTGCACATTGTTGTCTGTGCGGCGAAGTTCTGTTTGTGTCAGCTTTTCCATTCATTTGCCAAGACAACTTCTCTCCTCAACAACCAGATGCTGTGTTTCATTTCCTCGGCCTTTGCTGCACAGAGCAATGTAAGTAACATAGGATGATATGAT
>CAJDSM010116319.1:1519-15545 GCA_903981925.1 Ostrea lurida
GTTTTTCAGTTAGTATTTTGAAGTATTGCAATGTCAAGAACTTTCTCAAGGGTCTGCGTTTCTGTCATTTGTCAGCCAAGTGTATCAAAATTTGTTGTGCTTGTTGTAAAATGTCGAAAAAAATGTTTTAAAAATTACTTGAATAATTTAGACATAATATTATTATTTGGATTTATCAAAAATAAAAGCAAGCGAGTCCGTAGAACTAGATTACGAATTGGCATGGCCTAAGAGTATTCTCTTCATGATTGAGAGGTCGTGGCTTTGAGGGTTAGAGTGTTCTCTTCATGACCGAGAGGTCGTGGGTTTGAAACAGCAGCGAGACTGTTTTCCGTTGAATTATATAGAAAATAACGGTGACTGACGTTTCTAGTTGTGTAATTCAGCTTGGAATGGAGAGGATTTAGTGCTGTTGATTTTGATGATATTCATACCAAAACGATATAAAACAATTTGAAAAATATTGATGCAAAAAAATATGGGGTAGTCGAGCTCGTTTTTATGAAAGATGTTTGATAAAAATCGTCACAGCAGCAGTTTTTTAAAACGACGTTATGAATATTCGCGACGTCATTGAACGATGTTATTCATTTACTTTTCATGTTTTTCTTTTTAAAAAATCACAGAACAGCGTTATTAACACCCTGCGTTGAAAGAAAATATCATTTGTATAAGCGAATGTCCGAAAGCATGCACTGACGTTAACCTTGGGTGTCCCGTTGACCTAATCTAGATATACACAGCGACGTTAAGGAAACCCGAGGAGATTGACAAGGCTGTATAGAAAAGTACCTAAATGCAATCCAGGCCAGATGACGTCACAATGAAAAATAACGTCATGACATACAGTTTTGTATCGTTGTTTTTGGGGGAAATGAAAATATATTATGTATTGCTCCTAATTATATACACAATTGAGGGAAAAAGGATAAATATCTAACAAGTCAATTTGGTAGCCACTTATCGCTAACATATTTGGCTTTATTCGCGTAGAGATATCCTAAAAATCAGAGATTTGTGTTGCCGCCCTATATAGGAGCTGGTAACTAGTTTCGGTTGCAGAGAAGACCAATACTTTTTGCCTCTCTAAGGTGTGGTGTAAGTTTGTGAAGTTGTGCGTTGGGCCAAATTTGAGAATGAAAGGAGAATTTATCGCGAGAATTTCGTTTTAAATGAAAAAACGCCATTTCAGCTTACCATAGGATATAATTGCGCAGAAGTAAACATTATAGATTAGCCCTTACCGCATTTTAAGCGAGATGGAACAGCCACGCTCTAGGGAGGTTTGCCTAATTACGCCAAGGTATAAACCCGACATTATTATCTACTACTGTTGGACAGTCTGCAAGTGTATTTAAGTGGAGCAGTTATTTGAATTAGAAGGTGACAGAGTGTTAGTGGTAATGATAGTTAGTCCAAGTGTTTCGTAAGAGGTAAGCATAGATTTAAGGATAAATATGGGAAGTACCACCCTAATATGTTCATTAGAACAGCCTAAGTAAGCATCCAAGCTCTTCTCCATTTCTATTTAGAGTGACGTTGCAAAGGTGGTAGGACTAAGTGATTTAGTAACCTAGGAATATCTTTCTTTCAACGGTCACCCAATTATTTGTACTTTTACTCCTATACTCGGCACTGATTGTATGGATCTAAGATGTTTTACCAAGAGCATCAAGGAGATATGCACCCTTAGTCTCCATGAACTTTAATGGTGAGTGTAGGGAGCAACGCTCGAACGTCAAGGTAGCCAAACGATGGAACGCTCTTAGAGCTGGAGATCCCCAGTTGTAGCCCTATGGCCAAAGTCAGACGAAGGATCTCGGTATCGAGTTATCTAGAATAGTTGTTACTCCCCGTCAGTATAATTAAAATTGTAGGGTCCAGCGCGGATAATTCTAATCATCCGTGCGATGAGGATAGTACATACAATAATCAGTGTGATGTGTGAGGATCACAGTGTGTTAGCATGACGATTGAGAACTTGGTACTCAGGTGGCAGCCCTGATGGCTGTCCCCAACCATTACTTGGTCCACAGGAGCTGGTATGCAAGAAGAATTGGCCGTGCGTGAGTTACCTTGAGAAAGGAAGGATCAAGTGAGTAATGAAATGAAGAGTGGTTGAAATCACAGTGAAGGTTTGAATCATGTAAATAAGTAACGTACTGGCAATTTCTCAGCACTACGAGAGACTTTCTCCCTCGCAATGTTACTTCTCTGATATTTGAGATACCACATGATTTTTACCTAAGGCAGTAAACGGGCAATAGTAACACGAGAATTAAGATGTCGATACTAGCTTGTCATCTTCGATGCCACGAACCAAGTTAGCTCATAAACTGTAACCGTCGTGAGAGCGCAGTGATGATCACAGAAATTAGCTGCTGACTGGCTGATTGTTTGATAGAACTAAACGAATACACATACATGATTGACTAGAATGTCGATGAGCTGACAGCATGTCTTGATTAACTTACGTACATAACTCAAATCGAACGCAGGGCGAAACGCAATACGTTTGAGATGGAGAAGTTATGCATAGCTTTGTCGCTCCAAAAACAACAATAGTAGTCAATAATTGCACGCATATGATAATTAAGAGGCTCAAGCCTTGTAATCTGGTTTTGCCACGTACAAAGCTGAGAGATATTTTGTCTTCTACTGTGAACTGAATGAGCTAGACGGTCATGTTATTAGATTTATGCAAAATATTGGTAATTAAATGACGAACTCAGTACTCAAGAGATAGGCACTTGCTTCATTTATTCATCAATTGTTATCAGATGTTTAACATCTCAGCTTGGGAATCTCTCTGTATATCTCAATTTCTCTTTAATTTTTTTGTTTGATTGAGCGACGACTACCATACGTTGAGGATTTATATATGATCTATAACAGATTTGAAACTATCCATTGGTATAGTCTTCTTTGAATTGACTGTGGGAGAAGGTTCAATTTCAAACAGATAAGATGGGGGAGGTTAACTGATACGCTAAAGTTTAGATTGAAATTTTAATTTAGATATTTTAATTATACATTACTAGCCATTAAAATCTTACAGTGTATAGTGTGGAGAATCATTATTTTTTATAATTTGTCATCTATGGCAAAGAGAATATACTTGTTAACATAGCATACTTTAGATCTACTAGTGTTAAACTCTCATAGTTCAATTGCTGATCTAACCGACAGATGAGAGACAATGTATATAATCTAATTCATCAATGCGTTGAAAAAGTTTAAAATTCAAGGGAAAGGTAACGCACAAACGACACTAATTGTTGCCATTTAGGAGATATTAATTGGTTATACACTAGTACTTCATTTCGTGGTTTTTTAAGTTATCATTCTAGTTTATGTCCATATATCGGTTTCTATCAAGATATTATTTATTATATTCGTTGTACGCAGATAGTACAGGTGATCGGTGGGGTATTTGTGTTTGCACAATTCTCTTAATATTCTTTATCATTTGTATTAAGATATAAGGTTTTATGTGTGCTGAGATTTTCCTCACCTCCAAAGTCTGTGAGTCATTTGAATATTATTTGTTTATTTGGAGGTGTATCTTTGTCCCAGTCTTTGGAGGTAAGCGAGTGTTAAGTTTTGTAATTTTGAAAGACAAGGCTTTTCAAGCGTTTTTACATTTTGACCAATATTAGAACATATAAGACTTTCGTCTTTCATATACACTTTGTAAGTTTGAGCACTTATATCTTACTAATTTACTATTTTGTATATAAGAACTTTCTAAATAAGACTCTAAACTGTAAAAAGCTGCTCGCTCAAAAATAAACTGCATTTAATATTAATATTTTCCCATGATATTTTGCAATACAAGAAGAGGATTGAATTTAAATTTGTGAGATGACGCAATTTATATTAATCCTTTATACTGATAGTTCATATATATTGACAGTTATTAATGGTAGAATTTATATTATTATTTCATAATTGAAGGTTGCGCTAATTGAGACGCCCTATTTTGTCTTCCACTAATATGATTTTTATAAATAATAGAGATTATTATGTTTTTATATCGGGACAAATTTGAAATTAATAGTGATAAATTATATATATTTGCAGTCACTCATATTCATTAGGGGATCTTTCTTGAATTGTATTAACTTGTCAAATTACTTAATAGATATATATTAATTTGGAGACTGCCGTAATCCATACGAAAATTGGTCATGGTTATATTGATTAATAAATGTGCCCATTTTTAATTAGTATACCTATACACTGATTGTAACTTAAAGATTTTGACAAAATATAAGTATAAAGTAATAGGCAAATCGTACTGAATAGATACTATACGAGTAATCTACTTAAGATATACATATGTGTTTGCTGATTTGAGGTATTTTTTATTGATATTTTCTGGACCAAGAGTGATTAAAATTTAATAAAGGGAGAGTTTTGTCTAATAGAATTTCGGAATATATAATAAATTCACAGGCATTCTAATACGTCAACGAAATGAATAGTTTTACTCCTCTTTGTTGTTAATATTTTTCATTTGATTAACCTACGGATGATCTAATTAGTAAAATTCAAATAATTGTTTTATATTTGTGATTTTGTTATTTTAGGCATATAAGTAACCTTAATAACTGTTATTCAGTGTTACTTTGAGTGGGTATACATATCCTTTTATACATCGTTTCTGGGTTTTTTTTGACTATTATCAATTAATACTCTTGTGTAAGATGTCTTCCCTTGTCGTTTATAGCCCTGTATCAGGGATCTTGAGTTATTCATTGCGGTAAAAACTCGCAACTGTTATGCAATTATCAGGTTGAGTTATATTCTTCTATTGTACGAGATTGAGTTTTATTCTTTGTTAAGTGTATTACAAACGAGTTTAAGGATCTTATGCTGTTAGTTGTATAAGCAAAAGTTTGCCATAAATTACATGTATTTTTTGGGTAATAGCTTATAATACATGTAAGTGTATTCATTGAGGTTTAGTAAATACCGCCTACGTTCAAATATATTAAAAGCATGAAATTTTATCATGTGACTGCATGATTAAGTTATATGATCGCTCCATAAAATTTACGAAAATCCAAACATTGCATCAGTCTCGTGGTGGCAGGTCTGTTATTGTACTCTGAGATTAATGGTGTTTCGCCATCAAAGACTCGAAATTTTCCTGTAGTTAAAGTGAACAACAGATGCTTGAAATATTGCTGTATTTTTAAGTCCAGACTTTTGCAGTCGGACGGTACCAAACGTTGTGCAGGGAGCTCGTGTCAGCTTTTTGAATTAAATGGATCATTAACTTTTAAATTGCGTGTATACATCCTAAAGAAGAAATAAAGCATTATTGACTATCAAAACAACGAATGGTCCTTTCAAGAATTCATTTGTGAATTTGAATTTAGTATTATTTAAAAATTTTCTGGTGGTTATACTTAGAGATTCTAAAGCGCACGTACTTATTAATTGGGCACTAGGACGCTTGCTCTGGAGATGTGCCTATCTATATATAAGTTTTTTTCTCGCGTGCTCACCATGTGATGGTGATATGTGGCCTCGGCTTGTGGAATTTGGTGATAGTGTGTGACCTATATGTGTTTTTTACAATACCGTATACCATGATATAATATGTATGTATCAAGTTGTGAGTTTTTGAGATATACTTAGATTTCTCAGAACGTGAACTGTCGGGCAAGAAATTTCTGTAAGATGAGGTTTAGTATGCTGTTGGGTGTATTTTGATAAGAGAGGTAAGAATTTCATTACATATACCCTCAGTGACAGTGGGCGCGATAAGATAACCTGATATTCAATTGATAACTTCGCACTGAGTTTGTTAATCATATTAATAAACTTGTAGGATATTTAAGCATTCTCTCTAAAACGATACATCGGATGTTAATGTAGTCTTGTTAATATACTACGGTTGGCTTACTAGGCCCTTGACTGGAAGTGGGGAAGCGAGAACAAGCGAAAGAGTAGGGAGAGGGATTCGTTAATTATGGAACAGCTTAACAGAGTTCGAAGTGGCCTAACGTCACCGTAGTTACTGTTAGGTTGGTCGTACCTATGGGGCAATGTTTACAACTTTGAACTAATTTATCTGCTTACCTTAACTACTCTCAATTCTTGACATATTGTCGAGATTTTTCTTTTTATTTTGATATCGAGGAATATGAGATTTTAAAAGAGTATCTAACTGGTTATGTTAGCAGTGCCATTCATCGCTCCGTGTTATTAAACCCTTTCTAGAAATAGGGGATTGAATGCAAATAGTAATTTATCTCCAATCTAAGCTTTTGTAGACCGCCGCTATCATTATTGCCGTGGCGCTCCTTTGAACTCGTAGACGGATAGCATATACTCTGTGGTAATCATATATTATCATTCTACACGCTGGGGGGTGCGCTGTTACAGGTGGGTAAAACACAGACATTTTTGCTAGGACTCTTTCCGCATGGGGACGATAATCTCAACAATCGTTGGTAATCTGATATAAAATAGGAGCTAATTAACGAACGTCTAAGATTCTGTAAAGTATGTTAAAAAAGACAAAAGGTGTAACAAACATTATGGATGTTTCCGCTTCAGTGGTGAGGTATTTCTTATGGGATAAAGGAAAAGTATAGCCCAGCTCGGAATGTCTCCACAGAACTATGGGTTTCGGCCACGAACGGAACTGATTCAGCAATAATATGTGTTTTGTCAGTATGTTGTGATTTGTGGACAAGTTTTTGTATGATTAGATTCAAATTTATACCTAAAAATGCTCGGATTTTCCTTTAAAATAAATAAAAATGACTCGTATTTAACAATTTTGTAAATTGTCTGAATTATCGAAATAAGGTTCAAAAGCCAGTAGCCTACATTATGTAAACTCACATTAAAGGGCGACATGTATTTAACATTTATTGTTGTTCCAACATAGACTTTCCTAGGTTTCGTGTGGGTTCTCTCTAGTGTGATATTGACGTGAAAGTTAAACTTTACAAGTAGTTAAATCGTGTTATTACGCGACGGGGAAATAGGATAGTTGCTAGGATTTATGGTTACGTGCCTGTAATCAATAGGAGTTAGATTTGATGATTCGAATTGTTTTTTCTCTCTGTGGATACTTAATTTGTATCGGCCCGTAATTATAAAACTTTCATGACTCCGCATCTATACCATTCATAGTGTCTAGATTTGCGCCAACAATTTTACGTTTTGAGTTACTATCGTTATAAACTGTAAAATTTGGCCTGCATGGCAGGCGATGGTGCTCAAATGTGCTAATATAGTCATATCGCACCTTTGTGTCATTTTGCGAATCACTGATTTGTTCTCACCTTTAATCAATTTTAATACTTCTATCATATTCAAGACCTAAATTTACTGTCCAGCTGTGTAAAGCACAGTATGAACGCGAAGATAATCTAACCTATTATGATTTGTATATACATTTTCCTCCTAGTAGTAGGTATACCGCTCGCGATTGCAACTATTTCTTAACACCTAATATATAAGAGTCCAGAATTAAATTAAAACCATTTATCATTGGTTCTTTCGGTGTTTCCCTTTTACGGAACATATTACATTCCGTACTACCCGCTCTCCATTAACAGTCTTTTTTTAAATTGACGATAGAGTAGCTAGCGAGCCGGACCACGATCCAACTTCACCATCACTATTACTAGAGTCTTTGGAAATTAGCTGCACTATAGATTTTCCTGGTTATGAGCGCCACGTTTTCCCGGAATGTGAAAGAAAAGCTGTAAAGGAACAATGGCGGTAGTATCAGAAATGCCTTGATTCAATCCACACCCATGTTATAAGGGTAGTTAACTTTTTATATTCATCAAACATTAACGCAATCATAAAACATTTAAAAACAACGCTTTTTCTTTTGAAATTACACTTCATTTAAATTTGAATTAACCATGGATATGTTAGGTGTGATCGGTCGATAGAGGATGCTTACTCCTCCTAGCACCTGATTCCCCTCTGGTATATTCGTCTTGATCATTGGCCCCCTTCTCCCTCTTAGTATTTTGTATCTTTTTAAGGGTTATGGGATTGGATTCACTGTACATCTATCTTACACCCATTTCCATTTTCCTTGCGGTAAGGTGCTTCATGCGGACTCAAAGAGCAGTCCCGAGAGTAGGGGGATACAGAGACATGGGACATGTACGCAATGGCTGAATGAAAAGTCAGATCTTTGGTTCAAAAGGGGTGCCAATTGTTACAAGAATAGAAAACTAGTGTTGAATTCAACCGAACTAAAGATTTCTATGACCCAAATCAAGCTACGAGTGGCAGACACGCGAGTAATTGTAGGAAAACAAATGACTCCAATTACAGAAGCTTCAGGATTCATTTTGGAAGTTGATAGATATTACAAACTGATTCTGTAAGACCAATCTTCAGTCCCAACAATGATATACAGACAGGGGAAAAGTGGGGTAATTTTCAGTCCTGAGAATAATTATCTATCCTAGGGACGTTTATAAGTCCAAAATGCTTTCAAAATATACATTGTTATGTCAAAGCAAAACAAGTAGCCTATCAGGTTGGCAACACAAAGCAAACAAGTCTCTGGACGTCACAAATACATCAATTCCATCGGGAAATGCAAATCCAAGAGAAACGAATCAACCTGACATACCAGTCTTGGGCTTGTGGAGAGACTCTGATGGTCGTCTGGTAGACTAATCCGAGGAATCATGATGAAAATAGATTTTACAGTAAACCCAGGCTTCAAAAACTCCTGTCTCGGGACTATCGGTATGTGATTAACTCCATAATGCACTCAAAGTGAGGGTATAGTAAAAAGGTAGAACTATTGCTTACAGTAAAGCTTGCCACTTTCTATGAGACTGCAATAAACGATAATGATTAAACATGCATTTTGATATATAATCTATACCTGCGCGTTTCTTCTTAATTCTAAGAATTTGCAACTTTAGTTTCAGGCTTGTAGCTTAACCAGAATGAATTCAATTTCAACATAGACAACTAAGGAGACGCACGGATGTTCGAATTGAAGAATACGTAGTAGCTCTTTGTGACGTCAAATATCAACCCCAAAAGAGGAAGCTACATGTGATGGCAGAGTTATTCCTAATAGGGGTATTCAACGAGTCCAGTTTACACGTCATTTCGTTAGATTGAAGACGTACCCCCACACACTTTAATGCCTCAGTGACTCAGAAAATTTGTATATGTTTTTGGTTTTTTTTAAAAAAAAACATCGAATTGTTTACAGCAATTGCTGCGAAAATTTTCAAAACATGAAAACTCAATTTATGATGTTAACGACTATCAAAATTCAATTGTGGGGGTGGGAGTCCACAAGACTAAGAACGAGAGGTCTGGGGCTGCTTTCAGGCCCCCAGTTGGTCCCAGGACGAGCCCTCGTAGGGGATCCAGGTTGACGCCCTTTGTAAGCTGAGAAGGCTTTAGTAATTTATCATATTGGTTTAGGGGCTCCCTGTGAGCCCATGGTTAGGGGTTCCAGGGGGCGAAGCCTCAAGGAGACTGAAGGGGTTTTATAATTTCATTTTAAAAATAGGGAGTACGCGTGCACCCAGCCAACTTCCCACTTACCCCACCTTCCTGGTTGACGAGCTCTTAAATAGAAGATAGTAAACAAAGCACACTTAATTGTGTGTTGTTTCTTCATGCAACATCCTAAGTTTGGTACTTCGGGAAAGTCTCCCAACCATACTCTACGGACTGGAAGTTCATAAGTTTGAACACATTTTAGTAATTGCTACTCACAACCATAGAGACTCGAAGATTTATAGAGATCCACAATTTCGGATGCGCGAGTAGGATGATTCAGATGTGCTCATAGATGAGAAAAAGTCTATCATAGAGTTTCTATGCCTTTTCACTCACATCTCTTGCTTCCTTCACAGTATTGCATAACATACAAAGTACATGATATATAGATTTATAGTATTCAAATCAAAAGCGCCATGCCTCATCAATTCTATACTTTGGTTAATATGTATATTTATATGCCTGTATGTATGTATTCGTATGTAAAAGTCAATGAATGTCATGAAAAATCAAACTTGCGAGAAAACTACCTTAATTCTAAATTCTAATGCACTTTACAGTTACGTAATTTTCATTAAATGAATGAGCTGATTGACACCCTCTTCTTTTTATTGAACGGACCGGTATTGTTAATCCGGGTTAGAACTAGCCAGGTTAAGAGGATTAACAAAATAATTCTCAGGGGCCCGAGGACAAATCCTCAAAATGACATTAAATAAAGGCTTTAGAAATACAAATTTAGTTCTCTTTCTGTCATGTGTTTAAATATGCAATAATGCTTAAAGTACTACGGATACTGAAATTAACGGTAATTCGCTTAAGTGCGGGAAAGTAACAGGCAGCGGACGATGAATACGCAAAGGATTACAAATATTGAAGAAACCTGCCAATCAAAGAAGTAGGGATTATTCACTCTTTCTCAATCCAACTCTCTAATGGTATAAATCTCTGTAGATTTAACAGAAATATGAAAATTGCCGGGGTTTATCTGACATCAGGGTAGAAAAGGTTGAGGGTGGTGTTGTGATGGGTGTGGAGAGGGGGGGTGTGTGTTTGTGAGTTTGATTGTGGAATCTATTTATGGCACTGGTTGATTTGAGACTCAAGGCGTTTCCAAGCATACCAGACCGACTTGAAATACGGTAAGAGGTCTGATTCTCCGGGGGGTCTCAACCCTGTATATTTTGGGTACAGACGGTCCCGCGGAAAGATTTTCAAACCACCCCCTCCATAAATATATTCAATATATTTGGAAAACACAATACCCATGTCATATATTTCCGTTGAAAATGCTGACAAATCATTTATAATTCTAATACACCAGAATTGTGACCGTATGTCCTGTATTGTTGCCGGCCATAAACTCAGGTCAAGCTGGTATATTGTAAATTATCACCCCGCGGTTTTCAGTTCATATTTTCCAGGAAAAAATGTCCTAAAATATTTTATATATATTTTACAAAACCTTATTAAAGAGAATTGAACTCCTAGCATAATATAATTGGCATAATTAAAAATTTGTCTACCCCATTGATATAACAGATTGATGGAAATGGCACCCCATTGATATATTTTGATTGTTGAAAGAAAAAGCGACCCATACCAGCGGCCACGTCCGTTGTATAGCAATATATAGGAAGTAGTGTCCCCCGGGAGAATTCTATACGTTATGTTGATTAGATAAAATTCCAATTTAAACTTTAACTTTTTGTAACATATCAATCGATTACGCTACAAAATTAAAAAAAATATTGTGAAAACTACAGAATTCAATGCATTTTGAGTTTAAAATTATTTAGGGGGTTGGTTGTTTTCGCTTATTTGGTGGCCTTTCAAGTAAACGCTGTACTAATAGAGAGATTGACGGGGTAGAATGTTATTTCGGTCGGGGCCTAAAATTTAGATTCAGATAACCTTTTCAATTCATTTTCTCGCTTCAAAAATCTTAAATTCAATATTCATTTAATTATTTTCCAAAACTAGAAATTATATGTTTTATGGCAAATAAATGCAAAGTAAGAGCCAAATAAGGAAAACCAAACAACTAAATAAATTTTTAAACTCAAAATGATTGAAATTCTGTTAGTTTTTTCCCAATTTTTTGTTTTAATTTTTGTAGCGTATGATTGTATATTGGTTAAAAGGTTTAAAGTTTAATTTGGAATTGTATTCTATCAACGTACGTATAATCTACGTATTTCAAGTTGTTTTATGCTTGAAAGTTGAGTATATATAACACTAAAATGAGCCACATATCTTATCCAAATTTTGCCATTACTGTCTAGGAAATTTTGTTTGGCTAATTTTTTTTTACGTCCCCACGTAAATAGCTCTAAGAAAAAGTTTCCTGATACACGAAAATTTGGCCGCGTCAAATGTGAGGAAGTTTTGAGTATTCTCGCTGCCCAGGTGACGGGGAGTGTAACTTCCGGGTTGGTGAAGAATACCCCCCCCCCCCGAGGGGGGGGGGTGTCTCAACCCTATACTTTTGGGTACAGACGTCCGCTGAGATTTTCAAAAACATCCCCCATAAATATTTCAATTTTTTTCAAACCATACATTCATATATTTCCGTTCAAAATTCTGACCCAATCAAATTGTGAACCTGTTCATGTATAGTTTGGCCGCCCATGCAAGTAAAGTGCATATTGTAATTAATACCGGGTTGTAGTTATATTTCGGGGGAAAGTGTCATTTAATATTTTCAATGATTTAGCAGACAATTCTTTTATAAAAGAGGATGAATTCCCCCAGGCGATTTATAATTTACCATCCATTGGTGTAAACTTTGCATACTAATTTTGTCTACCCATTGAATTTTATAACAGTTTGGTGAAAATGGCACCCGCATTGATTATATTTGACTTGTTCAAAAAAGCGACCCAATTACCAGCGGCAGTCTGTGTTACCAATATATAGGAAGGAACCCCCCCCCCGCCGGGGGAAAATACTTTGCACATCCATTGGTCTTCATTTTGAAATTATTCAGTAGCAATGAAGATTCTCTAATGTGCCAATGCTGCCGGTGCCATGGAGTTTCCGTTTTTTTTTGAAGGTTTATATTCCGAAAGACCCGTTTAATTCTAGGACTTTTTAAATGGCGCGGGCGAGCAATTTACCCACAGGAACATGTTTTTGATTTGGTCAATCGGCACGAGCGGGCGCCTCCCGAAACATCACGCCATTCACAGTTTATTTGAAAACGACCGCTCCTTCGTACTGAACCACCCCGCAACCGTGTATTAACTTTAATATCATTTTAATTTTTTATCTTCACGAGTTAGATACACCATTAGCACCGATTTCCTCATTGGTAAAAACACCTTTTTAAAAATTTGGGTTGATTTTTCAATGCAACGTACCTGAACAACAGTAAAGTCTAATAACATTATTTTTTGTTGTTGTAATACAGAATTAAATGATAGAAATAAACTATATTTTTTTTCGGGTGATATGCAGGTTATCCCCAGAGATTTGTAGACGGTAAAAACTTTTCATCAATGCGTTTCCGCATTGAAGGAGTTTTTACCGTTAGAATTCGGTTTTGATACCTGCTATCAACCCAGAAAAAATGTAAGATTCATTTTTTCTTATGTTAATTTTAAAAGAAAAAGAAAAAACCGAGGCGCGACGTAACAAACAGTGAATCACTCCCAGTACTCCGTAACTTGTTTTCTTTGTTCCTTTAGCTTTCCAGACTTTTTAAGGTTACAAGCATCGCTGGAGAGAAATTATTTATTGGAAAACGTGGTCACACAAAAATTAGTTAAAACCATTTTCCTTTTTCAAAGAATTATTTTAACAAATTAAAAGTTGAGCAACACGAAATCCCCTAGATGTACTGCATGCAGGATTGGGGTGGTCTAGGAGGAATAAGGCATCCTCAGTCGACTGGACACACCCGCAAACGCCGCCATTTTGAGCCCTACTCAGGCGACGTTAACGAAGCTGCATGAATATAAGTGCTATAAATCAACCGTTCTGACAAATACAACATGTTTTTGGTTGATAAATTAAAAATTAAACACAACTGAATACATCTATTTAAAGTAATGGGTTCAACATGCGAGTCAAGGCAATCGTTTCAATGGTCACATAAAATTGAATTCATCACGTGCTTTTGAGTCATGTGAACCATCTAAATATAGGCATGAGTTTATGATACACTAAAGTTCATAGAACAAGGGCAAGGAAAAATCAATTGTATTCAATGGCAGCTTTTTCGAAAAACAAATTTCCTACTTTTACAAACATTTTTTCTGTAGGGAGACCCAAAAATAAATATCTGTATTCTTGAGGAATATAGTTAGAAAAAAATATATATGGAAACTTTAACTGGATTACACTCTTTTCAACCACCGATTAATTCAAGAATTTATTCTAGTAGCAAAACCCATCCTCACATTTTTAAGCACCAGGGTTTGATTAAGAAAGTTTATTCCAAAATATTTCTTTCAAATGTGGACCGCAAGCCCTTTTTGTTATGCATTTAAAATGG
>CAJDSM010116323.1:0-10791 GCA_903981925.1 Ostrea lurida
GGCATTGCTAATAAGTTATTCAAGCGCCAGGTCCAAATGGGTCGGTTGCGACATCGGCTATATATCCCCCAAGATGTTATTATTTAATATTTACATTTCATAAGCTTTGCGTATTTTATTCTATAGCATAACACACCAAATTCAATTAAGTTTTTCACAGGTCAAATTAACATCTGGGTTGCCGGGCCTCCATTAAAAACAGCACAGCAGGGCTGCCAGATCCAAGGACAGGGGACCAGACTCTCAATTAAATTTTAATTTAAGGCATGATAACGAACAGTTGATGATCTAGTAAGTCCCGAATAAGAGACGGAGGCCTGAGTTGGGCAAACATTGGCTCCCTAGTGCACTAGGGGGTCGGGCGCCCCGAGATGTGAGTATTTCCCTTGTTGACCGGTTAACACCCGCCGTGAAGCCCATTTTTCTTGATAGAGGTAAACGGAGCAATCCAGAGTTAAATCCGTGTATTGGGTTGATTTGTGTATATTGCTGTTTTCCGTCCCACTCAGGTAGTGTTTTGGCTCCATGTCGGGACGTCCCGTTGCCGGGAAGGGCCTGTACAATTTTGGGCCTAGACTCGGCGACTCGGGTCCTTTGAGCGGGGAGGGATCCTTTATTGTTGCCACTCCTGCTTGTTGACACGGGACTTCGGTTTTTCCGGTCTCATTCTGTATGACTTGCCCCATTTGGTCGCTCGCTTACGATCATCGATCTATAGGGGATGATTGGGGTGCTTACGACCGGACCCCCACGGATAAAATCCGTGTATGCAATACTAAGCTAACTTGTCCCAATTGGGATGGCAAAGTTTGGGGCATGGATCCTTAGATTACCATAATGAGTGCAAGTATAGTCTAGATATTGATTTTCCATGTGGTGCAACATGATAGAGGGCCGCACCAAAACCTGTTATTCACTATCTATTTATTGCTTCAGTCTACCGACTTAAAATAACAACTTTTTCTGGGTGTCAGTTTAATTTAGTGTTCTCCCTCTGCCTATGTTAGATTGTGGCAGTTTGAGGATGTGAGAGCATCCCGAAGTCCAATATCGGGATGGGCATTAGGTCTAATGCCTTCATGAGGTGGGGCGTATATAACATGTTCAATCACCCATCGTTTGAATAGCCAAAGCCCATTTAACTGCATAATTCTAGGGTGCTGATTTGTCACAGCCTGGAAAATTTATCCTGAATAATTTACCAGGAGTAACTTAAAGTTTTTATTAGGTAGCAGGTGTAATGGATTTTCATTGCACTCTGCGGACGATCCTGGTTAGCGGTGACCATTTTGAAGTGGAGTACTCGCTGCCGAGTCCACCACGGTACTGGGCGACTCCCTTGGTGCGGTTGCAGTTTCCACATAACGCTCCTGTGTTCCAATGGCGTAATGTGGCACATGCAAGTCGGCGTTTTCGCCGCACCCCAACTCAAATGGAGAGTGCACCCCTAGTCGCCAGCTTCATGCAATGAACTGTGAAACTGTTTGCAAGTAGTTGATTGGTTGATTGAATTGTTTTATTGATGACATTGATTTGTTGGACAAATTGATGTGATGTGTCTTAATTATTGATTGATTTTATTGATTTGATTGATTTTATGTATTGATTGGACCTGAAATTGGGATTGATTTGAATATTGGTGACGTTGTGGCACTTGCGTTTACCCAGTGCTCAATTGCCGCCCACTTGGGCCGGTCCGCAACATTTGATTGATTGTTTGTTGAGGGGGACGGGCTCTGTGGTAGCCCCAAACCATTGAATCAATCACCGCGGCCAAAGATTGCCCAATACAATAAATATCGTTCATTTCAGTATGTGGTGTATGTGTTTATTGAACAGGAATCGGTAAAAATATCAGCATATTCTAGCTTGTATCTAGCATATGCGCATTTATACTCCGAAACTGGTATGTCTCATTGTCAATTTGTTGTTATTCAGAAAAAGGGGGGTGGGTTAAGTTCGCCCATTCTATTATTAACGCGAAAGTTCTCATTCCGCATGGTTCGAGTGTGTTTATACAATTAACTTTAGCGTTTTTCTGTGAATACGTCCACGAATCATTTCTTCGAAAATATTCGCATACGCCATGTGGTGGGTACCATTACGTGCAAGGGGAAAACCCTGTAATGTCTTGCATCAAGCTCGAAAATCCCACCCTTCCCAACCCCTTTTTTACTGGACAATCGTCTGCTGCTTGTTTTGGTTCTATTTTCCATGGTTGTCTGCCGTTCCCAGGCGGTAATCCGTCCGCGGTGAATCTCTGGTGTTTTTGCGTTTTCCGCCGCGCCCCAAACTCAAATGGAGGAGTGGCATCGCCACTAGTCTGGCAGCTTCATGTGCATGACACCTTATGAAAACTTTGCAGAGTGATGTTGCATTGAATTGGTTTAATTGAGACATTGATTTTGTTGGACATTGATTGAGTTGTTGGTCTTAATTATTGATTGATAATTTTTATTGATTGATTGATTTTATTGATTGATTGACTGATTGATTGAATTGAAATTGGTGACGTTTGTGCAACTTCGCGTTTACCCAGTGCTCAACATTCCCATCTTGGGGCCATCACAATTTGAATTTGACGTTGATTAAGTTAGGGTGGCGGCCTCTGTGTGTATCCCCCATCATTGAGATCATCACCGGCGGCCAAGAATTCGCCAATACAATAAAATCGTTCATCCAGTATGTGTTATGTGTTTATTTGAACGGAATCGGTGATAATCTTGTTTGTAGGGGTTTTATGAAAGTTTTGGAATATCCAGTAATAGGTTATGGTAGTTCATATTCTTCCGTCCCATGTGTACTGGGATATTATAAATGTATTTAAAACTGAAGCATCATTGAGAGGAATTTCGTCTTTTTTGAAAGAGAAAGGAGCTTATAAGTCACGAGTGTCTATGATATAGAACGAATCTAACGATTATCAATATGTGGAGTTAATACCAAGTTCGTTTTAAAATGCACGTTGTAGTACATCGAGTCTATACCAGACAAAAAACAATATCGTTAAAACTTGTTCGGCTGAAACCAGACATATTCCTCATGTAACCTATCAATCTTGGATCACTTCCGGTTTACGAAAACACAGAAGGATAGATGGTACGGACTTTGGTACTACTTTTTCAAATATGGGTATTCAATATCCTGTCTATATACTTTTAAATCCATTCTGATGAGACATCAAGTTCTTCTTTGTTATCATTTGACCCATCGTCTGGCATAGTCTTTGATAAATATCCAATATGGGGATGAAAATGTTCGTCGCTAATTAATGACCGAGGTTCGTCTGATGATGACCTTTTAAAAAAAAAGTGATCTCAGATCCTCATTTTCATACTAATATTACATCACCTGTAAACTAAACATATCCAGCTGGACATAGTTAAAGGAAAGGAAAAGAAAAACGAGAACAAAAAGAAAAACAAACACGCGGAATTGGGAATTAAAGGTTTTATAAAAGTGGCATATACTATAGGCACTAAGCAGAAATTTGTTTGTAGTTAAACAGTATTTGATGCAAATCGTGGAGTGATATTTGTAGGAATGCAGATGGCCGGAGTCCTTGAATGAAAAATATGACACGAAATACAGGACTTGAATTATTTTTGTACTGACGAATGAATTGCTTATGTTTACGCCTATAGTAATTTCCTTTGTTAATAAATAGAAGGTGTTGCATGTATCAATGGTGATTTCCCATAAAGGTGTTTGCGTGAAAGATCGATAAAAATAAAGTTTATTCAATATATATAGTAAAACCAGTGGAGCTTTGTATTGATTCCAAAATATGCAGAGATAACTCTAAAAGGTGTGTGATTGACAATAATTAGTCAAAATAAATTTAAGTTGAATCATGCAAGGAAGCGGATTTATGTGATTTTTAGCCTCAAAATACAAGGGAATACCCCCGAATTATAAGAAAAAACAGAACTCGCTTGAAACAAAATAATATTTTAGTACCAAAATGTTCTTTTGAGATTTCACTAAAAATGTCGCCTTGAATATTTTTGTTTTCAACGCATGCATTTTTTTTGTTAAATTCTCTAAAATCGGACAGATTTCGGTTACCTCTCTCCTTTCAACTTCATCTGCACGTTAAATTTACATAAGGTGTTTGAATCGTGCGGCCGTGCGTAATGGACGAAGCCTGAGGACTTTAGAAACGCACAAATGTTACTTTTTTAAACGAACCGAGCTAGAATCGTTCACGATACAATTTTTCCCTTTAAATATTTGAGTTGTGCTCTTCATCACAACACACTTCTAGTCTTATCTTAAATTGTTAAATTGTTATTCAAGTTTCGTGCGTATCACGACGCGACACTGTCCTATAGGAACAAGAACCATTGATCTTGCCTCTATGTCCCTTCTGTGATATGTTTTTGCAGCACCAAGATATATTTCAGGGTGCATGGACATATATTTTGAACTCTATTGAACTTTAATAAATTCCTTAAACTAACAACATGTGAATCTGTCTTTTTTTTCGCATTTTCAAGTAATAAAATGTTATCACACAGTAACATACTTAGTGATGGGAAATCCACAGGTATTAAATGGCACACAACGTACAAGAGTTAAAATTAGGATGAAGCCAGTTCTAGACGTCATGAGTGTCCAGATTAGCGGAAAAAGCACCGCTTCTTGGCAACACCCTCTTTCAGCTGCAAGGGAACCGGCGGCCAAAATTCGAAAGGAATTAACAATCCTATCCGCGGTGGTTTAAAGAGCTTGTGGAATTGGGCAACATATCCACAAATCATAGCGTTCATCTATATTCTGGTGTTGAAAAATACAAGTGTGGACTAGCTTGGCAATCTTCTAATTAACTTGTTTCAAACTCTCAATGAAACTGAGTAAAGTATTGGCGGAATGTGATGGTGGACCTAATTGTGGCTGACGTAAGGCCAAGTGAGCGAAAAGATTGACATCTTTGTATGTGTGGTCTTTGATATGAACGATGCCATGACTTCGTTACATCTTTTGCGCATTTGAGAAAAAAGTCTCATCACATTCAACATTATTTTTCCATTGGATCTAGTCAAATTACCTACATTTTTTTACATTGATCATTGCATCCATTATGGAAATGCAATAGCCAGAAGTCTGATCCAGTGGATCTTTCTCGTTTGTCTACGAAACAGGGGTTACTTAAAAGGATTGTCCCATGGTTCGTAAATATCTAGAAACCTGAGTTGGACTTTAATTCATGATACATTATATAATTAATCTAATATAAGTTATAAAATACAAACTTTGTTTAATGTAATATTTCAGTCGGTTTTCAAATCGACAATCCGAATTTTAGAAATCTCTACCTAATGAGATAGCGGGCACGTGATGCCGTGACGTCATATAAGCATATAACAAATCTCATTCGAAGCAGTCAGTATAGAGAAAAGACCTTTGATATTTGGCTTCGTTATGGCACGTGTTGGTCACTGGAAAATGCATGGGATATATCTTTTCTCCATCAATGGATAACATTGTTTTATTAGATTTTTCCTTTACATCAAAGCCCTAACTATTATTTCGTTTATAAGAATACGACGAATGGAATTGAAGGAAAACGCAAAGCTCATGTAGAGGCGCTATCGCATGTCTTGGCATGTAAATAGCGAATGTATCCGCATTAATACTAAACGGTTGCAAATTTGTTGGGTCCGTTTTCATTCTTGAAAATTTACAGCGATTTATATCCTAATTTATATATCCAAATAAAAAAGCCATTGTCTTTAAAATCATACTCCACAACGTCAGGGGTCCTGAGTCCACTCGTGGCCGTGGTCCAGGCCAACGAGTAGACTCAGGACCCCTAGCGTTGTGAAGGAATGCCGTCCAAGAAGGCAATGGTCCTATATATCCATGCCGTTAACAAGTGAAATATTCAAATAATCAGCATAATTCAACACGTTTATTAATTGACATGTTTATCCCTATCGGAGAATTAGCGGCGGTAAAACGGAGAACATGTATTACACCGATGTTTGTGAATATTCGTTTCAACTAAACGAATACATGTTTAATACTGCTGGAAATGGTAAGTTCTAATACACTTTCAAATTACATATTTATATATTTTGAATTACTAATATGGTCCTTTGGAGTGTAAACAGTGGTCTTCCATACCTTTCGAAGTTAGTGTAGTTCGGGTAATCGTGCCGTTGAAAGATGCGTAATTCATTGCTCTTGAGTGCCGCTCAATTTTAGTGTTTACGATTTACGTTTTCAATCCGATTCGTGAAAAAATATTGTCATTGATTTAAGACATTTAATTCACGGGTAATCCCGTTACTTTATTTCGACTAAGGCTCACGGCGGGTGTGAACCGGTCTAGCAGAGGATGCTTACTCCATCCATGGCACTGATCCTACCTTCGCTTTAGTCGAGGTCCTGTCGTCGCATACACTATACGATTTGTAATATGTTTTTGTTTTTTTTGGATTATGATTACGTTTGACACAATGTTAACTTCGCCTTTTTGTATCTAATTGATTTTGATTTAAAATTTATCTGTTCAACGTAACAATTTTAAGACCAATTGTCCACTTTAAAATCCCGAAATGTCATCCATCTCTTAGCGATGTTCTAGCCCTTCATACCCTTTTAGAAGTTCTGAAAAAGTAGAATTACAGGCACCCTTAAGTGTCTTACGTCACAACAAATAATGAGTTAAAATCGGTTGTATTGATAAGAATAATTACATATATGTCGCTAACTGCCCGCCAGCCTGTTTATGCATTTTTTGTCGATAATGACGTCACATGGAAAATTGGCGCTGTTATAATCTCCACATCGAATATGTATATTTCGGTGTTGTTGAATTTCATCCCTCTCAATGATCTCTGTAATATCCACAAATTTTTTTTTATCGTGTTTGTAAATCCTTTTAACGATATCAATAAAGAAGAAATTTCATAAAATTAATGACAAGTTCTAAAATTCGAACACAAATCTTTTAAGTAGAGATTGTTTGTTGATACATGTAGTAATTTTTTCTAAAATTTTCTAACTTTCATTGACACAGAATGGAATGTAAGGGAATTTAAAATGTAATCGTACAAAAGTTGGTTTCCAGCCATTATTAATCCTTGAAATCTATCGCCGAAATTCTTTTGTTGAGTAACCCTTTCGTTTCTCCCAACATAAATTCAAACCACAGAGGGTAACACTCAATTGGGATAGACAACATTTAAGAAGAATTTACAGGTCAAGTCTTCGAATATTTTGGTACAGAAATTACGGTCCTGTGAGATTCACTAGTAAAGTAATTCCTGTGATTAAATAGTATCACAGGTTTTGACAATTTTTTAACTGAACAATTTTATACATGTAATTGAATTCATTTGAATGTGATGGATTTCTTATTTATGTAACATGTAAATTAATCTTTTAAAATAATTGATATGAAATGCTCTTTATTTTCCGAGATATTTAATATTAATCTTTTTTTCTTTTTTTTTTTTTTTATTTTTTTTTTCTAAATTTTTTTTATGATTTGTTTATGATTTATAGTATTGAACTGACGGTGAATTAAAAAAATCACTTTTTGTATGAAAAGTAATGCTTTAATACTTTTTCATCCATAAAATGGTATTTAAAGAATGTGTACTAAAATCTATCATAAGATATATTTTAATAGAAATCTAAGGATTATCTTAGGACTATCGTAAATTGTAAATCAAAGATGTTTTAAGATTGTCCTAGCAAAGTTGGACTTAAGATGGCCCTAGAATTGTCATAGGATATTTTACATCATTCTGTGGAGGAAAAAGTATTATAGCAAAATTTCCAAATATCAAGTGAAAATGATTTTACCGTTAGTTCTATAAATAGAAAGGGATCAACATATTCATTTTCACTTAGGAAAATACCGATTATTTAATTATATCCATTATTTCAAAAGGTAATAAATACATTACAAATTTTTAACAATCCATACAATGACCAATTATCATACATGTATGATAATACATGTATGTGAGGTGAAAATAGATAATTATATCAAACATTTTTTCCCCTTTACAAAGTCATTTGACAATATTTTCGACTAAAAACATGAAAATGAGTACATGTATACAATTATTGTTTGTTAATAATTGCTTAGTGATTTTGATTAACGCATGCACATGTTAATCTTATACGGTACCAACTTGATATACCAGATACGCATTTCCACAAATTATGTTTCTTCAGTAATGATCATATTGAAATATTTACATTTACTGTTTAATCCCTAATAAATATTTGATGATATGTGCTATATATGCAAAGACGAATCACCAAAGTTGGTTTGGGGTAATGAATACAAGAACTACTTACAGGGTTTTAAAATATGTAAATATATGAACTCTTTTAGGTTGAAAATGTATAAAAACTGTTGACAATTTGATTTTTTATTTTTCAAGAAAAAAATAATTAAATACTTGGGTATTAATTTTTTTTTAAAATTTTGCACTCCTTTTGTCGTGTACGATATGACATCATGAGTGCCGTAAATGTCACATTGCTGTATCTTTTTCCTGTACATTTTCATAGGTGACGTAACAATTAACTACCTAATGGGACTGTTGCTCAGAGAATCGCTACTTCCCAAAGGATTGAGCGGAAAGTTTAAATCATATGACAATAAAAGCACAAACAATATGCATTTTCTCCAAGAATGTAAGAGATAGTAAGCCAATATAATTATGATTATTGAAGATGTAGTCTATATAACTCTCAGATGGAACGGCGTGTGCAACAAATTTTCATAAACGCGCTGAACGCGCGCATTCTTGTATGCACAAACCGTTGCAGTTATGAGGGACTACATTTTCAATAAATCATAATTCATGTGCTTATAATGTTGGAAATCCAAAACATGTAATTAAAAGAATAAAGTTAAAAAGAGGTTAAAAATTGGCAAAGTGCCTAAGAATGGCGGCGCCAAATACGTCGAAGGATAAGAGCTATTCCTGAGGGAGATCATTCTTTAATTTGAAATAATTGTTTAACTTTACCACTGCAATTAAAGGTGTATTCGTATTTTCAAGCTAGTTACAAAGTGCATAGCTACTTGGCTGTAGAGACCTTCGGGATCTAACAGTCCACCAGCAGAAGCCTCGACCCAGGGGTCATAATATTAATCTTATATGGTAACAAATTTGATGCACATATATCACATTATATTGCTTGCTTGTTTACATGTGAATAAAGACGAGCATGACTGGAATGGTTGGTTGGTAGTTTGTACATGTATGTATGATGAATCCAAAGCGGTCGTTATATAGTGTATCATCGCGTTGGGAGACGCTTGTGTTGTGTAATATCGACATTTCGGTGGAGGTAGCGTTATGATGTGGGATAGAATAGCAGCACCGGCGTATGCTTTTCGAGACGAAATTAATACCCTTCATACAGGGACAGCAAATTCACATCACTCTGCAGGAAGACAACGCAAGACCACATGTTTCGCGTGCAGTCAGGGGCATGTTTGTTCAACAGAATGTCGATGCCCTGCCTTGACCAGCTATTTTCCCCGATTTATCGCCGATGGAGCATGTCTGGGATGAAATGGAACGACGTGTACGCCGTTTACCAAGCTAGTGGCATTGGCTGATTTAGGCCAGGCTTTAATCAACATCTGCAATAACATTCCCCAAGCGTTTCTGAACACTTTATTTGCATCAATAATGCGCCGTTGTCAAGCATGCGTGAATGCAAATGGTGGGCACACGCGTTATTCACATTGTAAATTCAGGTTACCAGTGTATTTTGAGAGTGCTAAAATTGACGTTATTCTACGTTAACATAAATGGATTATAAAATGCTGCAACGAATACATTTGTTACCAATATTACAAAAAATACAATTTGTTCATTTTTATTATTTTTTCATATTAAATAATGCACAGTTGTTTCCCTGTTAGTATATAAACAATTCATATTTGAATGAGTGCTTATGGCATATGAAATTTATGAAATGAGTTACCGGATTTAATATTTCCCGAGCCTAATCCGGCACGAGATTAAGATTCTATTTATCACACAACTATCATTAAACGCAAAATTTGATTTACTTTCTATTTCACAACCTGAATATTTTCGCTTTGTTATTGTTTGACGTCGTCAATTTGATTGTGACGTCGTCTGCAACGTCACGGTTTGAAAAAGCTTGAATTTTTTGTTACACTTATTTTCACTTCATAAAAGACATAAAATCCTCTTGAAACAACTGACAAACAATACTTTACCGTCGATGTTTACAGTTTCGAAAGGCTGATGTGCGTTTCTTTACCGATAGGCAGATAGTGATTGACCTTACTTAATTTTTTTTTCTTTATGGACCTCAGCTACGACGTTGCATATCGTTTTGTTCCGAACCCGATGTTGACACGAAAAACAGCACAGTTGTGTGATAATTTTGCATATATATATGTATGTGTAATCATACTCAGCTTAGTTAAGATTTCCCATGAACTATCACAGTGCTGAATATAAATGTACTTTTGTGCACTTCGCACCATATGACGTCACAATTGAAAAGTACGTCATGACGTACAGGTTCTTACAGTTGCATCGTGAGGAAAATGTCATATTTCATCGTTATTTATTAACGTTATCAAGTGACATTACGTATACATGAAACAATTTCTTAGCCTAAAATTATGCATTCTCTCCTTTTTATACCAAATCACTCTCCATTTTTACGAGGTGACACTTCGTTATGTCAGCGTCCAGCAAAAAATGGCACACAGCCGAGTTCAAACGATTTTTATGTTATCAATTTTTGAAAATATTACAATTCTTA
>CAJDSM010116327.1:0-14037 GCA_903981925.1 Ostrea lurida
AGTTCGAGTTTGTTTTCGTTCGATCCATATTCCACTGAGATATGGCCCTTGGACTTAGAAAAATTTCATAATAGTCAATGCTAGTAGGAGGAAATGTACAGTCTAACAAGGAGGTATGAAACCAAATCAGTCAATATTATTTACTTAGTGATTACTTTGTATCTCAAACTTAAGTGCAGTTATAGCGACCGTTAGAAATTCGCGAAAGTATTGACCTAAAACGCGATTACGTTGATAACCCTGCTAGCATTCAACTTTTTTGTGTAATATTGGCCTCCTCGCTTTTAAAAATCCTCATACGCATAGCAATGCTCTTGCGTTATCGAGATCAACTGGGAGCATATACACACCAGTAAGCAGGTTCGTAGTGCTATATGTAACTAGCATGAGAAGGGAAGCTGGCGAATTGCAAGTTTAAAATCAACTCACGCTTATCATCTAAATGTAGTTGTCAGTTCTGCCTTTTAGAGTCAAATGTTTAAAGGGGCATGGACACGGATTCTGAGCTAAAAATGTTCATATTTGTAGAAATTTTTTTCCGCCCCCCATTCTTTAATGTTTACAAATGGCTCTTTAGGGTATTGGTCATGGTCAGCAAAAACTCTGAACATCATTTGGTTGAGGTTACAAGGTTGGCTACATCACTGTTAATTTCGTTCACTATGCACAACAAAGCTCGAGGTTCTTGTTTTTAGTGTTACATAAAAGATTGGCTTTCACAAGAATAAATACCAATTTAAAACAAAATGAAGCAGTAGATACTACGGAGAACTGCTTATAAAAATAAATGTGTACAGAATGAACTTGTAATATGAAAGAACTGCTTAACGAACGATTATACTTAGTACAACTTCAATATAGGTAAACAAAACACATGATCTCGAGGCCTTGTTTACATAGTGAAGAATTGTAAGTGATGGTATCCTCACTACTGTAACTCAACAAATGATGTTTCACATTTATTGCTGACCATCACCAAATACCCTAATCAAGTGAAGCATTGTAAACATTAAAAATGGAAACATTAAATTAAAATATAACTTTTTGTAGCTCAGAACGTGTCCCAGCCCCTTTAAGATAAAATTATCCAAATTATGAAGCGATAATGTCAAATTCCTGTGTGTGCCTATATATCAGAGTTCTTCGGGCATAGTATCAAATGACATAAAATTGTGAAAATTCATGAATTGCTTAAAAATTGATAGACACATCATCCTACTAACCCTTATATTTGTAAGGTTGAAGACACGGCAAGGTTTTTTTTGTTTTTACCTTGGGCGTAACGTTTCTGGGGTACAAATTTCTGCTTCAATATGAATTATAAAAATTAAGCTCTGGGCCCATAAGGCTGGGCACAATTAGTGTCCATAGGAATACCTAC
Organism: Ostrea lurida; assembly: GCA_903981925.1. Classification (NCBI taxonomy): domain Eukaryota; kingdom Metazoa; phylum Mollusca; class Bivalvia; order Ostreida; family Ostreidae; genus Ostrea; species Ostrea lurida. The sequence goes on from CAJDSM010116327.1 coordinate 1,382, forward strand.
GGATTGTTGGAGACATGGCTCTCCAAGGGACTACATAAAGCATATTATCTATAGTAGAAAAAACCCCAAGCATGTTCTTAATTTTTCTACTTCAGACAGTACTTGTGTGGGGCAATCAGGTGCTTTTTAACAAGAATTATGTGTCTTGTTTCCCAACGACAGGAAATTCGTATTTTTCAGGTTTGGCCGTTTTTTAAAAGCAATTATTCCTATAATCTGAAAAAGCCTAGATTTTCAATTATATCGTGAGGAACTCGTTTTGTTAAAGTGTGGAGACAATCAATACGTCTTGATGGCAGTCTACAACCATTCACCCAAACACCTGTCAGCGCTGTGTTACATTACAAATGTTTACGTTGCACGTCCAATTGCAGGTTTCCTGGGTAGTCATCGGTGAACTTTCAGTTGGTGGTCTCACACCGGTCCTCCCTTGTTCTGCTGCGGCCGTAAGAGTGATTTCATGATAGCTTTTTCTTACTTCTGGGGGGGGTTGCCTATCCTCTTTAACTTGGCGTAGAGTGTCCTGTCCATCGCCATATTCCAGATGTTATGACACTGGATTCCTGATCCCATCTCCAGCTGCTTACAGTCGTGGAATTGGGGTGTGTACGGCTGTAGAGCCATATCCACAGGATCTTTTACATCTCCTGTCTCTTCTGAGGCTGATTCTCCACTAGCCTGGGGGGTGGTGGGGATATCTTGGAAGTCAGATAACAGCTTGGGGAATTGAATCCCCCGCCCCCAATGAGCATGTATATGTCGCTGCATCGGTTCAAAGGTACTTCTCTTGTATTTCAAACCGAACCATCGGAAGTCACGGTTGAGCTCATCAATCGTTGGAATCATATTGATGATTCCACCTGCTGTGGTTTCTCCGATTTCTTCTTGACCTGCTTAGGTATTGTTCAGCTTTCTGGTTTTCCCAGGATTGCTTTCGAACGGAGTAAATGGTTACATGTGCAATAGAAAAGGCTTTTGTATTTTGTGTGTTGGTTATCAACAGGAAATAAAATTGATACCCAACTAATGTTTTATCCACGCGTATTCGCGGAAGAACTCAGATGATATACAAAAAAATAATATAAATATACGTGGTCGCCAGTCCCTCGGTGAGACATGCATATTAGGTGCATTATTTCCGGTCGTCTACTAGCGGACAGGTATCAGTGTGTTAACACTACGCACTGTGCTGTTTGACAGCAATATAAATGAGCTGGTAGCAATCCCACTGCGTGGATTCAACCTGACCCAATTACAATTCCAAAGAGGACACGTCAAAGTTTTTCCAAATTAATTATATGTTGCTTTCCTACATATATGCTTCCCTACCTCTTTATTCTACATCTTGCACGCGAGAAAACCAACTTTCGCTAGATTTCTGAAGCGCGGCTACAATAAGCTAGAGATCTCCATGCTACCACACGTAAAGTTACCCAGTTCCATTCGTTGCTTTACTATTTGCGTGTCTTTGTTTCGCCTTTTTGCTCATCGACTTCTTTTACATTGATTTTCGAAGCGATTTTCTTGCCTCATCAAATGCTCCTATAATGAGTTATGTGATCTGTTGTCTATCCAGCAGAAGCTACTAAGACACGCAACTTACACTATCATCTATCTAATAATGTGCTTTTCTACACCACTATCATAGCGAGCCACATAACTAATTTGTAATAGTTTATATCTCCTTCATATCCAACCCCTTATCTCTTAGTTTTGTTTTTAGGTGTTATATGAGCGTGATTTCCCATCGTTTCAAATGCACATTGTGGATCATTTTTGCTTATTGCGATTTAGATATCATGTCAGATTAGTTAATAAGTTCAATATCACGGTTAAGAACTGGTGCATCATTTAACTATATGAGAGATGACTTAATCTAACGAATTAACCAATGAACACAAAGGTGTATTCTTTTTATACTACTGTTAATAATAGTGAGAGTGTAGGTGTTGGTGTGAATCGAGACGTGTTGATAATTTCCATGAGTTGTATTACATTCCGATAAGTCATCTTTCGAGCAATCAATACCACAACATGTTGTTCACTTTGGTATCACATCATGACTCGGTACTATCCGTTGATTATTGTTTAACAAAATGGCACCTTTGTTTAATAAATTTATATAAATTAGTAAATCCCAGAAATACTAACATGTAAGTAAATACTTATCTTGTGGAGATTTGATCAAAGTCACTATTTCTTTTCTGCTCAGTTTATATGACTGTCTAAATGTTTTCTGGTATATACTAGGCAGTTAATAAATTAACCATAAGACAAAATGATTAGAGATTGTATTTATATAAGTGGTTTAATTGTTCGTAGTGCTAGTTCGGTTCCAATCCTCAGTGACCTTATCCTTTGCTTAGTTCACACAAGGTGCTGAAAAATATAGCATGCCCATACTTATTTAAATAGTTTATACTTTCAAATGATTACGTTCCATCACTCTGTTTATGCATATGATCAATACATATATTCATTTTGGTAGTGAGAGACAATCACCTGATGAGATCATTTGAAAACGACGAGCGATCGAATCGTATGCTATTTGAATTCTTGGAGAAACTCGTACCCACCCTCTCCGCCCTCTGTTACCATCTTTTATATCCGCAACCTCTCAGTCTTGTTTTACTCGTTTACACATCTCATACATGATTCCGGTGATTTAAATTACTAACTGGTATAAGGACATGTGAAGAATCACATACCTGCGAAGTCTGCAAATTTATATTTATTCTCAACTGTTTATATTTTACCATCACAGAGAACATGCTTCGCGATGACACTACCTCAGGCGCTACCAGAGTGCTGTCCTTAATTCGTTCTATGGGTCAACATTCATTACAAAAGAAAAAAATAATTCCTGATATACGCGTGTATCCTTCGGGAATTATTGACGTATCCACCAGACGGACTTTTTATTATTGTATATCATGAGATGAATACGCGATCAGAGCGCCTCTGCTAGGGTTCAGCTCAACATTGCATCCATGTAAGCGTGTACTAATCATATCTCTCGAGAGACATGTACAAGATCGCGCAATTTAACAACACCATTTATATCTGTATACTATATATTGATACCTTTTCGAATACCAAATTGTATATCCATTATTCCATTTACCTACTAAATCTGTTCCATGACGTTATATGCTACTGTTCAACTATCTAATTTGCTAGTCTAAGTTGAGCATAAAGTGAGAAATGATGTGTGATGTAGCAGCTGCCAATTGGTAAATTTGTTTGTGTCTATTTTTTAGACACTAGAGATGTATTGCATAGCAGAGAATTTAAGTTCGACCCTCATATATAACCAATAGTAGACGATCATTAATGATACAGCTTTACTCTTCAACAAGAAGTTCTGTCAAATATGTTGCCAATAATCCTACGAAGGAAGTATTCAGAAGAATAGAGGACCTATCCAATCATCTCATGGGGTTGACCTGAGGGACCAGCATAATATTCGATGTGATGTTCTGCATTTAATGTGACATGTTCACGGTAAGGCCTACCGAAATTAGACTTCTCCGCCTCTTTGCCTCTAGATACCTTTGGTGTCATTGGATAGACTATAGGCTTTGCTATAATTATGCATAACTCTCGAAAATTTGCCTCGATAAATGTAAAACTTATTTACTATATGTGACCCATATGTTAAACATGATAAGACATTGTCTCCCTTTATCCCCTCAATTTACTTTCTTGGTTTGCTCTATTTTCACAAAAGAGGCACTCATGCTATCGACTATTTCCTACCCGTATCCTTCCTCTTTGGTCTCTTTGAGAAGATGCTGACTTTCTATCCTCATCTTGCCGATGAGATAAGGCAACACCCAGATTTATTTTGTGCGAGATCAACATTGACATTTGGAAGCTGTTATGTTCAATTATCTACATGTGAGAACCCGGAACCCTTGTCTAGTAAATTAATTACGGTTGGTCCAAAAAATCAAAGGCAGTTTCTATTTCATGTATGCCTTCTTTGCATCTGCACAAGTTATCGGAATATGAAGTCACTCTTATCGCGATAGGCCTTGACACGCGTACTGCAGAAAATTTGATAACTCTTCTGTTTCCCAGGCTTCAAATAGGTCACCCAGATTTTGCTAAGGAAATCTCCCTTAGATACCTCTTTGAGATAGGCACCCATCTATGTGAAGAGGAAATGTACGCTTTGGTTTCACGCAATTCGGCCGACCTCCGTTATATTACAGAGAACATCTTGCTGCCTGCGAGTAGTATAGCGCCACTTTTTTCGGATTCGGTGTCCGATTTCATCATCTCCGCTGGTGGCTCATAATTTCCTCCCTTAGTGTCTCAAATACATAATGAACGACAACAACGAAGTTATCATGGAGATTAGTAATGGTCCCTATGATGTTGCATTTAGACCAACAATCTTTGCTGTTCTTCTAACTTTTTTTTATTCGCTTTACAGAACACAGAAGTATATAAGGTGTGCCATGATAATGATCATCATGGAGCAGTATTAGTGACGGTAAGATGTATGTATTGATTTATGATTTTCGTTGGTTGGCAAACACAGTATTTTCTTCATAATATAATCTCTTTCTGTATCCATATTCCTTTGATATAACGCAGGCTGCACGAATGATGATGGTGCCCGCTTCCTGTTCCCCATGCTCAGAAGGTCCATTCATGTCAGCAGTGCGCTTTGGACGGTTCCAACTTCAATCATAAAAATTAAAAGAAAACTATCTCTGTTGCTACTCAACGTATAGTTTCAGTATTAAGCGAAATACTTTTTTTTACTATTAAAATCTTATATTGCATTATGAAACGTCAAGTCGCCTGTTGTTCGATGAGACTCTAGTAGGTCCCGAAAGTGAGTCCGTGTGAAATATTGCGCGAGGTAGCGAACCACATTTTCTGGAGACTTGTGCACGCTGGTTCATATGGTATCCTTGTCTGTTAGTTTGTCTTATATTTACTTAGATTATCAGTTGACGCATCTGTAATTAACTTAAAGAAAGCGACTGATAAAGTTCCGGTTAAAAGAAATGGGGGTGCAGATCTGGGCGGTACAGTTTTTCAGAAATTCCAATCGCACCAAGATCCGATTACGTCCTTCGTTTTTTTTTCACATCGATCTGAACAGTGATCTTTCTGGTCTCTGTTTAAACTTTTCGACTAAAATATTAATTAAAAACCTAATAATATACGATATCAGCCTACTGATTGTGGAACACCACTATACAAATGCACATACAAACACTTGAAATACTGATAAGTGGTTATTGACATACCGTTGCATGTTATATGCTTTTTCATGGCTAGTTGGAGTGGCAATGCATGAAAAGCACTTTTATTGAAAGTCACGACTTGAGAATCAGATAAAATTACCATATTAACAAACTAGAATGGACTCCGCATAATATCCTCTAGAGCTTCAATGTGAGTTTTCGAGATCATCTATACGTGAACGAGCCTAGTTTACAACCAGAAAAAGCTTAATTCTTAGGCTCGCACATTGAGTACCAGCTAAGGACCTATCAAATAGCTAGAAATATAGCAAGAAACTTGACGTTGATCAATAGTTTTAAGTAATTTGTCTATGGCTATGTTATTTCTTTTGATTGTTTTAACTTCCGCTGGTATATTTGCATTTACAGCGTAGTATAAATCTTAACAAAGGTGATTGTGCATTTAACATATCGATAGATCCACCGGTACCTCAGCGATTTAGTCCCGCGTGTTATTCAAGTACCTAGAACAACATGCTGTTTCAGTGTTTTTGAGTGTGAAACTGAATGTTAGACGTTATTCGGGGTAGTGGTATACTTAGCTTCATCGTCTCGCACTTAAGATGACTACATGGTTTTGTTGTACAAACATTTTAGCCAGGCGAGTAATCTTAAAAGAATTAAAGTAACTTGTGGATGGATCATATGAATCTGCTAATTTGTTTAATTATTGTTCTTTCATCTGAATGTTAATAATGAGCCTTTCAAACAGATATAGACGATATTACAATCGCATGGAGATTCAATCCCGTTGCAATATCCTATCCCTATCGATTTGTCATCGGCTGGGTGAAGCCTTCATGGATAAAGTAAGACATTCGCCATTAGCATGTTAGACCTCACTTTCGACTGCAATAATATAATTGCCATAGAAGTGCTAAAAGCAATATTTCAATTGTGGTCTGCTGCATGTCTTAGAATTTGAGACCTCTAAGCCTATTTCGCACATGAATGAGCATGGTGCATCTTTGTATAGATTCGCTGTAGCACTAGACCAAAATACCTTCATCATCGTGATCGGATTTGATGAGGAAAGTTCCCTCAAAGTGAACTATCTTAAAGAAATTAATCTGAAGTACAAATGTGAAAACCAGGTTGGAAATACCTTTTCTCACGTTGCTTAATTTTTCTGGGAAAGAAATCTTCTGAAACTTTTAAAAGCTAAACTTCAACAAATAAATGCAGGCTCGCGATAAAGTTTTCTTGCGAATTTTTAATAGTACAGTAGTAGGCAGCCACTAGTAACCTCGAGCATGAGAAAGATATACAATAGAAATGGTGATAATGTGTAATGGCTCGATTTCTGTTGATGTGAAAGTTCCGAGGTAGGTGGCGCCTCACTTGTTCACAGAGTTGCGCGACCTTATATTCACTATTCAAACAGGATCACATGATTAGATTGTCCTCACCTTCGCTGAGTGGGGAATGTATATGCATGAAAATGCATCGAGGCAAATAGTTACAGGTTTTCCTCCCCATAAGCACACTCCACTTCCAACTTTCAAGAGACATGTTGCCTCTCGAGAATGGATCCTCGCAGTTCTGTGATATTAGCATCTGCATCGACTTGAAGGATACCCACTTATTTTGATCGCGTATACCAGTGTGTACCGATAATAGAGCCATTTGAGTTGTACTTTACGTGTGACTTTTTTAATTAACTGCTATCCCTCTCCGTCTATTCTAAATGGCTCATGTTCACTTTTTGGCCTTCGCATAAGGGTGGCAGTTTAGTCTTATTTTTTCTACCTCAAAACAAAGTAAGTATTCGCTAGATTGTATTAGCTTTTTATGGGGAGAATTGTTATTGTACCACGCGCTCCATAGTATTTCCCACCCGAAGGCAGAGGAATTTGCGCAAAAAAGAGCCCCCATCAGGGTCTTTTCGAATTTAACCACTCTTACATTTGACTGCGCTTCTGTACGGAAGCGCGCTTGTTCCATGGTACTTAGATATAGCTCGGCTTTGACTTACAATCGATCTCTATTACTGAGGGCAATTCGATATACGCGCTTAATGTATCTCGCGTTCGGCATTGGCTGGATCTCCATAATTGCACGATATTAAATTTCCCTACAAATATATTACTACTCTCATAGTTAGGGAATTTGTAATATGTTAACGATCGGTTCTGTGTATGATGAGAAAGATACTTGATTATTCAAAAACTCGGATGCTATCGACTTGACCAACACCTTACATTGCAACAATGAGATGAAAGCATGAGACGATAAGATTGTTTGATTCACATTTGTGTCGCATATCCCCACTGTCAAACTTAGCAAACACAAACATATCTTTCTGATAGTCACTTCAAATATTGCTCGCTTCAACAGGCGTGGTCACGAGTCCCATTCTTTATACTATATTTTCCGTAAAAACCTTGCAAAAAGAGTCGCCTTCTTAATTTTGCCTCATACAAGTACTTTATTTGGAGACAAAGTTGATTGTCTCTATTTCGAAATGCTCCGTCTTACTATCTAGATAATCACAATTCGCTCATTCATATTAGCTCTGGTGTAATCATGTACTGCGTGGTGTGAGCTTCTCCCGTTAAAAGTCCCTCAAATCTAGGACCTCAGACGCATCCCCAGTTCCCCGAGTTATCAGTATTCGCACCTCCATTTGAGTGTGTACACCACAAAAGTAATATCTTGCTCGGCAATGTAGAAAGCCGACCCTGTTCTTTTGTTACTAGTACATGGATTTATTATCGTCAACCCCACAGTATATCCTTCTCTTATATTACTAACGAAAAACCTCTCATCTCAGGATCTCAGGTGTTCTAATGCTGATTACTCAATCATAGAACCTTCTGCGTCTTATAGAGTTCCGTTTGCTCAAGAACCAATCTTTTGTACTTACTTACCCCTTCGTCACGCACCTTCGACATTCTGAAGCGGTCATTCCTTAGACGATCTGAGGTAGATGGCTTTGAAATGCATTCGAGTTGTTTGTCGCGACTGCTCTTTTAGTAGGTTTCGAATCTACTCTTAAAATAAGGTTATTTAGCTATCTTAACGCGATGCTAAGTGCAGATTCTCAGCAAAGAACCATATTATGTTTCTGTACACAGACAATAGGGGCTTGCGATGTTCTTACGCGGAATTGGTTGCCGATGTTGAAACAGATTTTGGACCATTAACAATGGATTCTACCGTTTGTTTAATTCAAAGGCAATGTATAAAGTACGCCGGTACATATCTTACGCTATGAAGCTTATTTGAGAAAGTGGCATAGTTTCGGAAATTCCTACTGGTGGTATGTAGCTCAATGATTAATATAATCGAGTGACGTGTCTAGATGCAACAGCGTGTCGATTTTCTTTCTATAGTACACGACCTCACTTTGATGCCTTATGTGTTGCCTCAATGACATGGCGTAGTCAATTTAATAATTGCGGAGCAACCAAGGACTATCCCTCATTTCTGAATACTGTACCATCTGTGATCCAAGTGATATATGACGCATCGCTCAGCGATCGCGATGATATTTCCGCTTAGGCATCCTTTCTTCCACTCGTCTAAGTACTCGCTGTTAAATACCGGGGGGGTTTTTAATCCGCCCCAACCCCTCGCCCTCAGGCACTACCATATTAGAATTTTTAGAATTTGATATCGTTCCTGGCTTCAATTCATCCAACAGGGGTATAATATTTGCAAAATATCCGCGACGGTTTCGTAGTTAAATAACTTTTTGAAACCTCGACCAATCTATATTCTGCACTAGGCATCACAAGGAATGTCAGTGGTTGGAGATGTTCAAGTACAAAAGACATTGAGTCTATCTATGGGGCTATAGGGTCGAGGCGACGATCATGCGAAATGTCTGCTATCAAATAATGTTTGTCTAAGCTTTTTAATGTACTTGTTCCATATGCTTTCGACCATAGTTTATGTTTTGAATGTTTGTGCAACATGGCTGTACCTCCATCTCGTAATACCACTGATATCGCATGATATTATTCCAGACCCATGCCCAAGCCAGAGGTTCATGATGAATCTACACTCCGAGAAGATTTTATGACCAAAGAATGGTATTCTATTAACTTAGTGAGGAGCCATTATTTTCCATTCACTTTGAGTTCATACTTTCTACTTATTTACCTTCGTCACATGACTGTACCCTTGGCCCTGCTCGCGTTGTATATTTAGCTGGGAGGATGTTCTTGAATCACAGCGAGATACCACCGATGTACAGTCCTCATTCTTACTTCACTCCGTAATAGCAGGCTATACAGCAGTCACCTAATGCATATACAAACCAGTCCTTCCAACACAGCTTCCTCAAGGTTGGCTGGTGTTATGACTTTGTTGTCGGATAGAGAACATTTATGCGCACAACTTATTGGAAATTACCACCAATGGATTGTAGCTGCTGCGTCTGTTCTATCACAATGTTTATTTGTGTTATTTACTCTTATGTCGCGTAACGAACTAGCTGTGAAATCGCAAGGTTTAGAGCTCGACTGCCTATGTCCCCACCTGGGAGATTTAACTCCACTTCTACTCTTAAAGCTTATAGGGAAAATGAATAATTAAAATGAATAATAGGGCTCCCAATCTGACAAGATGTCGTCTCTTAGGTGTCCTATAGATTTCACCTTTTAGTCCCATCGTCCGTCACCACGACCGAAATTTTGTCAAATTACTCAGAAACTATATATTATTTGTACTAGCTTGAAATTTCTGACACTTATTTACTCACCCATATGCAGATGCTTGTCTTAAAACATGGTACCTTCAGCAAGGCCTTGTCTCTTTGTCAGTGTTCTACTTTAATAATGAATAATTACAAGATCTTGCATTACAAATAGAACTGCCAATAGACAATATATAATGCTAAGTACTTCAATGGAGACAAGTCTCCACTGGTGGATAAAGGAAATATAAACAGATAAATCAACACGTGTGTGTCCAACATAGAAATTCTTTAGTGATGGGGGTCTTTAGACGGGTCTATTATGATTAAGCGCTGTCCGACGTCCGGCCGATAATAGTTTAGTCCAGGCCAACTTCTCTGATACCATCTATAATTTAAATATTTTATCACCAGAATCGTTGCCCTGGACCCTAAGGAAGTTCTTAACATCTCACCAAGTTATTTGCGTCCAAAGGCTCCAGAGCTCACTCATGAACAATAAATGAAATTACTTGGGTCAAACCGAAACTTTATTACTGAGCTGCCATGATTGGCAACACTATTTCCACAGAATTGTTCCCTGGACCAAGAACGTGTAACACTGACCTTAGAATATTCCTGACCTTGAACCTAAGGTCACTGGCAAAAGTCCGCAAGGCACACCAGTGTTCTTTAATCCCTACCGACAAGTCGAGGCGGAAACTTTAGGTTTGCACTCCGTCCATCTGTACTGTCCGTCGCCTCGTCCTGCGGAGACATCAGTTTCCCGCACCTTTTTTCTAGGACTCCACCTGAAGCGAAGGCTGCAAGCATGAGCTTTTCTGATCGCCTTGTCCGTCGTCTGTCTGGTCTGTCTGTCTGTCCGTCTGTCTTCCGTCCGTTGTCTGTTAAATTTGCAATTTCGATCTTCTCTTCTCACCCAGACATACCGTCTGCCGGCCTCAAATCAAACCAAACTTGTAAAACTCATCCTTTGAGTAAAGGGGCTTTCAGTTTAGTTCAAATGACAAGACCAGGTCCTCATCAAAGGTGAGAGTCAGATCACGAAAAATGCAATATATTAGGGTTGGTCTTTGGTGTCATTTAAACTTCTCTCATGAACCACTGGCCAGAAAAACAGCTGAAAATTATATGAACTTCCTGGATATAGTGGAGGATTCAATTTGTTCTCAAATCCATGGTAGCCCCCGGGATGTACGATGGCGCCCATTATAGGGGATCAACAGTTTGACATGTGATTATATAGTAAAATTCTTAAAACTTCTTCTCAAGACACCACTGCGCAGGGGAAAGCTGAAATTCTATCAGGGAATCTATCCTGTATTAGAGGAGATTCAAGATTTGTTCAAAATCATTCACCCCCCGGGAGTACGATGGGCCACAAATTAGGTTGTACAAAAATTTAATAGGAAAATTCTTTAGAAATCTGTTTTCTCAAGATCCATTGGACAGGAAAGCTGAAATGTATAATGGAGGCTTCCTGACTATAGAGGACATTCTAGTTTGTGCAAATCATGACCCCTGGGATGATACGATGGGGGCCACAATAAGGGATCAAAGTCATTTCATAATTATATAGGTAAATTTTTTAAAATTCTTCTTCGTCAAGACCACTGGGCCATAAACTAAATTATATGGAACCTTCCTAGATATGTAGAGAATTCAAGTTTGTTCAAATCATGACCCCTTGGAGGTAATGGCCCAATTGGGATCAAAGTTTTACGTTGATATTATATAGGGGAAAATCTTTAAGCATACTTCTTCTCTAAGAAACCACTGGGCGAGTAAAAGCTTCATATATATTGAAGTAAAAGTTTGTTAATCAATGACCGCTACGGTGAAGGCGCACAAATGAGGAGATCAAACATCTTCTATCATGCAAATTTATAGCGGAATTCTTTTAAAATCTTCCTGTATTGAACAGATGAGTGTATATTTACCTGAACGCTTCCTGAGTATGGTTGTATATTTTAATTCTTCTGTTTAGATTAATGCCCCCCCCCCCCCCTCCCCCGAGGTCTGGAGTGGGGCGGAACCATCAATAGAGACTTAAAGTGCTTCCTACTGCGCTTCTGTGACACAGTGCTCCAGTGAGCGATGTGTGCCATGGGCCTCTCGTTCTCACTGCTGAGATATTCATTTGATATTGGATATTATTCCTGTAGCCCATACCAAGTTACAGATCTGGTTCGAGTTTGTTTACGTGAGTCGATTCCATATTTCACTGCAGTTATGGCTCCTTGTGGACTTAGAAAATTTCATAACAATTATCAGTTGTTCCGCATTTTTTTCTCATTGCCGCTTGCAGATATTCATCTGATACTTTTGGTAAATTGCCTTTGCCAATCCAGTTACAGATCAAAGTTTCGAGTGTTTTCGTCGATCCATATGTTCCACTGAATATGGCCACTTGACTTAGAAAAATATTCATAAATTATCAGTTTTCGTCAATGTCTGAAATCCATTGATTATTTAGACATTGCTTTGCACTATCCAATTACAGCTCATAGTGCAAGTTGGTTTGAATCGAATTCATTCTTCACTGAATTATCGGTCCTTGTCCTCCTGCTTACCCATAAATATGATTCATATTCGCCTTAATATAATGCAATTAGAATATTGTGCAGGTTCCAATTTTTTGTCATCCGGATAGGGGGACTTGTATTGCTATGCAAAATCTCAGATGCTGTGTTACATTGTTCTGGCCATCATAACTTTTCACTGAGTCTGGATTGAATTTTCTCAGT
>CAJDSM010116339.1:1076-13061 GCA_903981925.1 Ostrea lurida
CGTTGACTCTCATATTGTAACGCTAGACAGCAGTGGGTGAATGCCTAGTTGAATATGAATGGACAAGTGGTGCTATTGTGCCACAGGAACTTGTTGATACATGTATTACTATGTGCTTTTGGTGATGAGCAGAAAAATGGAATTGATGAAGATGGGGATGAAGTGGAAATGGACAATCTGATAGATGAAATATTTGATGATAATAATGATGATAATGATCATGATGATGGTGATGATGACAGATGATAATGATCACTTTATTTCTGGTTTGACCAAAAGACAGTCTGTTCATTTTATCTGCATTAACATTACACTGTCAAGACAACGACTGGCGGAAGATCATTTATTGATCATGTAACTACTGTACAGTATTTTTTTAACAAGCGTTTGAAATGAAAAACCAATTCGCAGAAGTACTGAATGCAATACTTCACCGTGCTTTTAATTTGAATATGATTCATTCTGGTTATGACCGTGTCTCATTTCTGCTTTGCTGTTTATTTAATTAGTTTATTGTGCATAATTTTTGTCCTTCCAAGTGTCTAGTCTTGTGTGATATACGTGTCTATATCTACATGAAGCATAAGTGTAACCAAGAAATTAACCTGCGTTAATATGTTTATTTTGTACTGCCATGAAGTTATCATGGATATTTAAATGTGATATTCCATTATGTGTGTATCATTTACATGTGGTTTAANTACAACATCCTTAACGTACATCCTTAATATTCAGTTGAAACGCGTTAATAATCATATTTATGCAAATTTGTTCTGTTTATAAAAAAAGCAATATTTTTACAAAAATCATTAATATTCATGAAAATGCAAATGAGTTTTTACATATATAGGTAGCATATAAAAGTACAATTCATATGCATGTGCTTTCATTTGATACCACTCATGCATTTAAGTAGAAACTAAACCAAGATATGATATCATAAATGTTTGAAGGTGTGATAGTAAAAGCTGCTATGGTAATGTTTTTTTTTAAACGACCAGAGTGTACCACAGTGTACACATGGCTTAAAATGTTGCAATTCCCGGAAACAAACGTGTTTCGGTTCTGTTCATAATGTAAAATAAAGTAGCGATAAAAACTTCGTTTTTTACAAAAATCGTTAGTACTATGAATATGCAAATGAGTTAATTTGCATAAAACGGTAGCATATAGAAGTACAATTCATATTTTTTAATTTGATATCACTCTTTTGAATCTAGGTCGAAACTAAACCAAGACATGACACCATAAATGTTTGAAGGTATGATACTAAAGTTGCTAGGGTAACCTTTTTAAATGCCAGTTTAACATCCCAACGCCCCAGGGGCCAGAGTGTAAACATGGCTTGAAATGTTGCTAATGCATTCGCTTTAAGGCACAGTTGGTCTGTGAGATTCTCCGGGAACAAACGTGTTTTCGTTCCGTTCATAATGTAAAACAAAAAAGCAATTTAAACATAGATTTATACAAAAATTTGTACAAAAATTATAAATATTCATGAATATGCGAATTACCTAATTAAATCCCCCGCAAGGGGGGGGGGGCATGTTTCTGGATAGGGGACTAATATCTTTGTAATTTATCTGAGTTTATCACATAACTGAACTGTTTCTGGGTTCATAACGCGATATTGGAAAAGCGATATGAACTCATAATTCAGGTTTATAAAAATGCAAATTAGGTAGGTCAACCAATCATGTGCTATGTAAAGAAAACCGCATATTATATCATCCTTTGAAACTCTTAACATTGACGCTAAAAGACATTGTTTTGTCACCGATGTTGTTATTTGTTCCAAGAGGATTAATGTGTCTATCATTGGGCAAGTTTGAAATGGATCGGTTTTTTTTGTTTGCTTGACTTTTATTGGGGGTGGGGGGGGGGGTGTTATCGTTATCATTTTCTTGGGGGGGCAAAGTGGGGGGTATGGAGGGAGGGTTGGTTTTTAAATCATTGATTAGAAGGTTTTCAATTACACAGAGGAAAATGAACGCTTTTATAAATGTTGGTGTTTCACGTCTAATTACGCTGACGTGCATCATCATATTTCAAAACTGCGGAGAAGGCCAACAAGAACAAGTAATCGATTCACTGTAGTCCTGAATACCTATTTCAGTATCTTTGAAATATAGTAATTGGAAGATCTAACTACAAGCCCCTAAACCTGTACAAAGAACACAGACAAAAAAATCAAATTTTGCTTGCATGGAAATGGAATCCGGATCATTGAAAAAAGTTTTTGTTGTGTATGGAATTACAATGATAACAAAGCGGGGGGGCCCTTGATTTAAATATAATTCAACTTTAAGGTGATTAATTACAACACAATATAATATAAAATGGGGAGGGGAACAAATTCTGGACATGCATGGTATGCTTGGCCCCACTCTCGAGAGATCGAGGGGGAGGCATGTGCTCTCAAACTTCACCGTTAATCTCGGACCAGTCCTTCCAATTTCACATTTTAAATTGTACTATTCAGCCAAGTCAATTCTTGAAATGTGCACTCCTGTGACAGGGCGTCACTTCCAAATAAGTAAGTTGATTTTTAACTTTTTCTAACACTATTCAATGTTTGAGATTAACTTTTAACTAGTTCCTGTTAGGTC
Organism: Ostrea lurida; assembly: GCA_903981925.1. Taxonomy (NCBI): domain Eukaryota; kingdom Metazoa; phylum Mollusca; class Bivalvia; order Ostreida; family Ostreidae; genus Ostrea; species Ostrea lurida. Next base: position 3,686 of record CAJDSM010116339.1, read on the forward strand.
AGCAGAATTGGTCCGGCCTTTTCGGGGGGGGGGGGGCAGTCGGCAATCCAGTTGCAGCAAAACAGCGACAAGGGCGGAATGGGGCCTTTCCGGGGGGGGGGCGGGGGGGGGGGGGGGAGGAGGGGGGGGGGGGCGCAATCATGGACACATTTTTCAAGTTTTTAAAAAAGCAAAGCCAAAAATCTTTATTTCTTTCTTTTACAAAATACCGTAAAATAAACTCTTCTGGCTTTAGTGATGTATTTATTAACCCCCACGGGAAGTTTTTGGGTGAAGATTACAACATCGCTTTATTGCATGTTTTTCTAAAACCCATTTGGTGAAATATGGCCCGACGTCATGAACATGTGCTATCACTGTTAATGCGACGACACGCAGGTATACATGGTTATAAACCTAACGACACCTGGACCAGAAATTGCAGATAGAAACTTCACATGGCTCTTCCAGATAATTAGCTCCTGGAATGCAGTCAAATATCCTAAAACTAAATCAAGACAAATCTGAACTGAATCAATTTTTGCTCCCAAAGAAGATCAAAGGTGACTTCCTAGATTGTCCACTCACATTTGGAGAATCAATTCATTAAAAGTGTGTCGTGCGTAAAAACCTTGGTGTTTTCTTTGATAGATCTCTTTCCATGGATCCCCAATAAACATCTAGTCAAAATGTGCTACTTTCAACTTAAAAAACATCGGTAAGAAAATTAGAACTTCAATAACCGATGAACGCGTGTCGAACAATCATTCAGGTTCACCTTGTAATGTCTCGCCTTGACTAGGAAAAATGCACTCTCTAACTTCTCTGTTAACAGCGTCTTTAACGAAACTGCAAAATGTACAGAACACTGCTGCTCGACCTAGTGACTCCGCTCTTCCAAACACGACCAATATCAAACAATAACCCCAAAAAACCCCAACTTAAATCTCTCTACATTGGCTACCTGTTATTTTCCGAATTCATACAAAATCCCTAGTAAAAATTATTTCAAGCTCTGGCGTGGCCATCTCCAGTGTTAACATCCGGACTTGGTCATATCTAAACCATCCAACAGGTACTGCGATCAGAAAGATTCGGTTTTGTTTAAATATAAAAACCCAATTGTGGCGGGACAAAAATGTATGGTGACAGGCGCTTTTGATGCTCATCAGCAAATTTTGGAACAGGTCTCCAAAACAACATTCGGTTTTGAAAACATCAATCTGTTTTTAAAAAGATTTAAAGACCTACTTTTTTAAAAGTGTTTTAACCCTTATGAACACTGTGCTGGAATTTTGACTTTCTTATTCATATTAAAGCTAAACATTTTATTATCATAATGTGAATTGACTACCAAAAAAAAAAACAAAAAAAAAAAAAAACAAAAACAAAAAAAACAAAAAAAACAAAAACAAAAAAAACAAACCAAAAAACCCCCAACTTAGAACGCATAAAATTTTAGATTTTATGGATTTTTTGGATTGTCGTTTTGCTTGTGGTTTAACTTGTCATTTGTCACTGATCGTTGGTGTTTAAACATATAATTTCTTAAAATAATTTTGGACTTTTATGTTAAACGCCTTAAGAGTAATTCTTTAATTATAGTAGGCGCTATAAAAATGTGCAAATAATATAATAATAATAAATACGCTTTTGAATTTGAAGTACATATATTACGAGCTACCATTCTCTAGGCAAAAATTGGACGCCGATTAGTTGTTTAAGACAAATCCCCACCCCACTGGGTTTTTTGAATTTGAACTACCGTAAGTGATAATGCAAATATTTTGATAGTCCAAATTAAGCCTCCGGGCTACCGGACAAAGCGTTCTGGTGAACCCTAACAGGGTATTTCATGCTGAACCTGTCTACCGTCTAGTAATGAAAATCACAAAAACAAAGCGAACACTGAACACTGAAATTCTCCGTTCAAATGAAATCTTCTAATGGTGGCAATTGTTTAAATCTCTTGATAAGGTAGAGTTTCCGGGTAATCCGTTTTTTTTTTTTTTTTAATTTATTGTTTAAACTAGTGATGGGGCAGTTTTAATTACTATCGTACGCGGACTTTTAAAAATTCCCAAAATGAAAAAAAAAAATCATCTTGTTTTATCAAAAATGCAGGAGTTTCCTTAAGTGAGTCGGTTACCGACGAAGATTACAAAGTACCCCCCCCCCCCCCCTCCCCCAAACCGTTTCACACGGGCTCAATACATTTAACAAGCGGTAATAAACTGTCGAAATTTAAAAATAATCTGAAAACACCTGAGCATGTCACTTCAAGCTACAATACTTTTCAATATTTAGACTTTTTTTGTTTAAGGTGATCATTTCTGTCATGGTAAAGAGTTTGGGAACAATGGAAAAATGGTAAAGAATTCTGAAGGGAATTTAAAGAATACAAAAAGCAACATCTTTTAACAGATGAACAATGATTTGAAAATGGGATAAGCTTAGACAGAGTGAGGAAAGGAAAATAAAACAGTATCAGAAGATTATGGTAAGTTTGAAATGTTTATAGGTTTTTATGCTCCCCAAAACACAAAGTGGTTGGGGCATAATAGTTTTAAAACCTATTCTGTCTTCCAACAACAAACAGTTTTTTGCTCACCTTGACCCAGTTGCACGAAAAGGTTAGTTAATTTTAACTTTTTGAGAGTTTAACCTTTCCATTAACTCATGCATTTATACAAGCGTTAACTAGACGTTAACTGTCAGTTTAAGCTTAAACTAAACGTTCGTGCAACCAGGTGAATAGCTCAAAATGGCTTTTATTATCACCAGTTTTGTCTGTCGTCCGTCTTGTAAACTTCCCATTTCGACTTTTCCTCCCAGAGTCACTGAAAGCCCAAATTCAAACCAAAATTAGTATGAATCATCCTTGAGTGGAAGGGGTTATGGGCATAGTAAAGGTAATGGGGGACCCCTCCTAGGGGATTTTTGCAAAACAAGGTTATTTTTTTGAAACTACATAGTCCTTGAATTAAAAATCAGGTTGTTTGACAATTCCTCGTGGGGGCGGGGTTTATGAGTTTTGGGGCAAAAAACTTGAAAATTGGTTAAAAATTAATCGCTGAAAATTGGAAAAAACTAACTCAAATTCGATATAGATGTAATTGACTATTGGCAAACAAGTATAATTTGAGCAACATAGTTCCTTTGGTTATAAAATTTGGTTGTTTGACATCCTACGTGGGGGTGGTTTTTTGAGTTTTGGGGGCAAAAACATAATAAATTGGTGAAAAATAATCGCCGAAAAATTGGAAAAATCTCCTCAAACCGATAAAGATGTTTTCAATTGTCTTTTGCCAACCAAGGTAATAAATTTTGAGAGTAACATAGGTCCCTTGAATTAATTAAATCAGGTTGTTTTGACATTCCTACGTGGGGCGTTTTTTGAGTTTGGGGCAAAAAACATAAAAGATTGGTGGAAAAATAATTAACCGAGAATTTGGAAAAGCTCCTCAGATCCTATTTGGGACTTACGAGATTGATCACTGTTATCCGATAATAAATGTCGTTGACTTTTGCGAAACAAGTATTTTGGTGAACGTAATGTAACCATTCATTGATATATCAAGTGTTTAAGATAGATATTTGAAAGGACATTGACGAAAGTCTTTGGACTAAAAAGGATTTTTTTTTCTTAATAATAATCGAAAAAATTTGGAAAACTCCTTCATATCTCTATAGATAATATTGACTATGAAAATAATGTTTTCTGAAAGTTATGTAAACCTTTGATTATAAATAAAGGTTGTTTACCCCCAAAAGGGAAAAAAAAAGGAGACCTTTTTCGAGTTTGGGGCCAAAAACTAAGAAAATTTTTGTGAAAATAATAATCGCTGAAAAATTGGAAAAACTTTTTCAGATCCAAATAGGATGTCAATTTATTACTTTTGTAAATTTATGTAACCCCTTTTTTGGAAAATTTAATTATTTTAATCCCTTTAAAGTTTTTTGTTTGGCATAAATAACCTGTATGTATGTACGTTTATAAGGTTGAAGGCACTAAACATGAATTTTACTTTAAAAAATCACTAAAAAATGGAGACTTCTTTCAGTTCTTTATATAAATCATATGGACCTTTTGAAAACAACATTATTTTCTTAAAAATATCAAATAGTATGTAACCCTTAATTGTAAATCAGACTGTCCCTGACATTGATATTTGGGGACAATCTTCGACGTTTGTGGACAAATACATGTATGAAAATTGTCATTATAACAGTACTGTTGAAATAGAGGAAGAATTTCAAACAGTCATAATATGACATTTTGCAAGCATATTGCATTTGCTTTAAGAACTAAAACCCAAATTTCAAAACAAGTTGTTGATACAAGGCTAAGTTTGGAGCTTATAAACATTATTTGATAACCAGTATATCGTACATATATACCAGAAATCAATAATCCACGTGTAAAGTCCACTGCGCTTCATGTTTTCCAGTGCAAAGGATAGTGAATGGAAAACTCCTAAATGACATCGCTGTATTTTCTCTGTATTTTTGCCAAATTGAATACTCCTCCGAGGGCACCTGATCCCACCTCTGGTGTTTCCAGGGGTCCGTTGTTTGCCCAATCTTGTTTTATGTTCCTATTAGGACTTTTGAGACTGTGAAATCACTGTTCGTTATCTTTGCCTTAAATATTATTATTTAATTACTTGCATACACGTTTAGCAACTGGGATCACATGCAAAGGATTAGTTACAGAAACCCCTTCTACCGCTGCTGTACAGTGCCATTTCTTGTAATTTAACATTCGAAAGGGGGAGCCCAAAAAGGTTTTACTTCTTTCATCAAGGTGGTGTTTTGTAGATAACCATTCTGCCCTTAGAGGGTTACGGTTGGGTTTTTTTTAGTTGGAGCCTTTTTTCAAGTACATCCAAACAAATTGAGAACATGTTTTCCTTATCACTGGGGGTCCTGCAGATGGAATCATACATGTGGTTTGGACAAATGGTTAATATATTGGTTCTTTAGAATCATGAGTAGTTCCCATTTTCTTGAGATTGTTCTAGATTCAATTCCTACCAGCATATTTGTGTAGGGGACTCAATCTTGATTATCTTCAATTTCGTAAATTCGTACATGGTGTTATACCAATACTATGAAGTCCACTTTCCTGATTTTATTCTGTAGATTCTTCAAAACTTGTTGTTTGCGGAAAGGGCCAATGCGAATGCAAGATTCAAGTAGCTTGTCCAGTAGCAATATGGCAGAAATATACAAATTCGCCCTTTGGAAATTTACCAACCATTTACCAAAGTTTCTCTCTAATCCTTTGATTCCAGTTTAATCATTTTTGATACGAGTTGGGATAATTTCCCATATATAAATGTACAAATAATCTCTTAAATTTCTGACCCACATGTAAATACTCCTCAAACATGTAAATGTCTACTGACGCCTCATTTCTATATGCTGATAAAAGGTCTAACAGACAATTAAAAAAATTTAATACAATTTTACCGTTTTGGGGCCAGTATATTGAATTTTTTTTTTTTTTATAAATATAGAATAATATTTTATCAAATTACATTATTTATTAATTATTTCATTGTTTTCTATAGGCCCCATTCTCCTACAAGCGAAATCATTGTACGCTTTATTCAATACTAGCACTAGCACCCTGCCAATAAATTGCATGTAATTAATTTAAATGTAATCTAGGTCAATGGCAGGCACAAAAAATGAAAAAAAAATTATATTTGCAGTCATGTAATGTGCTACTTTCTATATGATACTGCCCCTTTGGTTGTCTTCTAAATATTCAAATATATTGCTCATCGATGTCCTTTTCTGCAAACTCTAAGAGCTGTTTGTGTTTTGTCTGCTTTAATAACAAAGTAATGCGTATGGAACACAGTAATGGCTATTCTGAATTTGACAAAATTATAAATTTCAAATGTCATATCTGAAAACGCCCAAACAATAAATTGGTTTTTTTCCCCCAAAAACACGTCCGTTTACCCTTTTATTTTTACAAAAAGACACTTTCAAAAAATCATAGTGTAGAAGAATCCCTAGAGGGGGGGGGGGGGGGGGGGGGGGGGGGGGGGGGGGGGGGGGGGGGGGAGGTATTGTGTTTTACTGGCCCATGGTCCTAATGAGCTGTCTTCGCGCTTTAGCCTTTTTAACTACAAAGCCCAGAGGGGCAAGTGAGAGTAAATATTGGTAGCCCGAGTAAATTTTAACTAGCCAGAATGCTGTGTAAGAGTGATTCATTTAAGTTTATTTTCCTAAGTTCATAACAATGAATTTGACCCTATTTAATATTTTTAGTATTCTCGCACAGAAAAATATATCCTGAAACTAGATGCAAGCGAATCCCCTGCACGAACGTCACGTTTATTTGTGCACAAATTTATATAAAGTTATAAAACCATAACTCCGTACCTAATCCCGATAAAAATTCAGTTCTTGTTTTAAATTTTAGCTTTAATATCAGAGTTTAGAGAGACTGATACGGAAAAAATCCTATTTTATGATATTTTTTCACTTTATATTCAATGGTGTTTTAAGCTTTAAGGTCTGACGACACGTTCCCTCAAATATCTTTGTAATATACCAAAAAAATATCTAAAATCAATGTTCTTTCTAAACTATTTTTAAAAATGTTTCTCCTCAAACTATAAACACCAAAATTGTAATTATAGTAATTCAAGTTTTGTCCAGTAGGATAATATAAGAAAGTACGATTTTCCCCCCTTTTGTGGTTTTTTTTTTTTGGGGGGGGTAATCTTGCACAAATGCCGAGTACCCTCAATTTTTTATGAGGATACTTCAATAGACAAATTCTATGCCCGGGAAGAATTACGTTATTATTGGGGAACGTGTTTTGTCCTGACTTTAAGCCTACAGAAAGTTGGACGAGCCAAAAAGAAAAAGAAAAAAAAAAGGGCTAAAACCGCCCAGGACTACAAATAATCTTTATTTAGTGGTGATGGGGGTGGGTGGGGGGGGGATAAGGCAATAGTCACGTAACATATTATATATTTTCTTGCCAGTCCAGTGTAGATTGAATTTATTTTCCAAAAATTGCACCCCTCTCAGAATCACAAAATTGTCCGTCACCTAATAAGATATGAAGATAATTATCGCAATTGTACGCTATTCTAAATAAAGCGGTAACTATTATGGGAACTTGCAAATTATGTCGACAAGGTTTAACAATGAATAAAAAAGAAAGAATTTATTGATAAAGGACTGACACAAAACATTATACAACCAGGGGGCCATCTTTTAAAACACAAAATTGTTGTTTTGCCTCCCCGACCTATGGAGGCGCCAAATTAACATAAAACTCAAATAAATTGAAAGAATATCTTCAATTCATTTGAATGTTTTTTCGCCACTCAACATATTTTTTAGTTATCTGGTGGGCGCCCAGTTTTTATTGGTGTAAGAGAGAACCAAGAATAACAATGGTAACCTTGGGAAGGAATCCCGACCTTCCGATTTTAGGTAAACTGGGAACTTTTCAACTTACCGGCGACCAAGCAGGATTCGGAACCACCGAGGGTGAGAAGGCCGTATGATTTTGAGTGCGATGCTTCTAACCACCGGCCACGGTGGTCCATCAATTGAATTAAAAGAATATCTTCAAATAATAATGATATCTTCAATTCTGAATTTTGGGCGCATTAATTGAAAATTCTTGATAGCAAATAATTCTTCAAAATGACTTGATGTGTGGGGGGTTTAATAGGAAGCACCACCGTATTTTGCCCCAATAAATGTCGCTGGTGTAATTATCGGGGGTTACGTACAAACGCTTATAAATCAAATAAATGTCCGCTGGTGTATTACGGGGTTACGTAAACGCTTATAATCAACGCGGCGGCTTGAAAAACAACAAAACAATGGATGCGGTAAATCGCCACTTGAAAGTGGAACAGTGGGCCAAAACTAAAGGATGAATTAATTCGACAAGGTGCTTGCTACAAAAGGGGATAATGCTGATTAATTTATAAGTAATTAGACATTTGTAAATTATAAGAAAAAATTTGAGGATGATTGAGAAATGACGTAAATTACAAAATATACACAAAATTTGGCCATTCGTTTTCCATAACAAATTGATTTTATGATAAATAAATATTAATTAGCAATATCAAACCAAGTTTAGAAATTGTAAAAAATCATTATATACATGTACATGTACCTACTAAGCGTCTTTTTGTTTAATTCAACTGGCTTGATACAAACGTCGGTTTAAATAAAATTATAAAGGCCCCTTCTTAAATGTTCGGACATTACATCGACAAGATTAACTCATGACTAAACAGGAAACGCTAGCTTGAATCGTCCGGTCAGTTAATCCTGGAACGTCAAGTAGATCTAAAAAAGTCTCGAATTGTACAAACCTAGATCTGTCCCCTGTCCTGATTTCAGGTAAAGAGTTTACGTATTTCTACTTTTTAACTTTTTTAGTATCAAAATTTTCCACTACGCTCTTTTATATTCCATGGTTTTTTTTCTGTTTTGCCCGATTTATTGCAATAGGAACCGTATTAATTTCTAAATTTTGAGAATTTAAGATAATCTTAACAAATCATTTCACTTTGTATTTCGTGGTTCATTAACTGTCTGAAATTTGTTTATTTTCTTTTTGTAAAGCGGCCAAAATTACAATTTCTAGATACATGTATGCTATTCCATCCATGTTTACATCGGTTTTCATTGTCGTAACAAAATCCCGTGCAAAAAATGAAAAAAGCAAAATTCTGTTTAGTTACAAATACATTATTTTAACGCCCAATTTTGCGGTAATTGTCAATGTAGAATACATTTCTGCAATTGTTCGTTTTTGTCTATGTGTTTCACGGCTTTGTCTCATCTTGACAAATATTAACTATACTGGTATATCATTAGTATTTGTGCACTTTAACTAGAATTAGTATTTGCTTTTTGTTTCATTAGTTTTATTAAGATCTGCTAGTGTAGTTCTCCTTGCTTACCCCCTTTTTTTTCTTAGTAACCGGGAAGTCCCTATGATTGTGGTAAATGAGTCTGACATTTTGTCCGAATGCAATCCCTCATAGCAAGCGAATTTTCTATCAATTGGTTAATTCCCCAATTTATGTAAAATTCCCCACCACTCCACGTCGTAATCAAGATTATTCCATTTTATTATAATCCTGCCTGCCTGCAATGTAGTAAATCTTCAACATTGTTTTAAATGGTGTCCTTGGCACCATATGCTTTTTTTTACAGTGGTCTGTTTTTTAATACTGTTTGAACTCTTGTAATCAAACATCACCGGCTAGGAAAACGGCACATACGGGGGTGGCGGACATGCGCCACATGGGGTGGCGGATTTGAAAGCGGAATAAAAAAGACAAACAAGTGGAGGTAAACTTAAAGATTTTTTGATATATCTAGAACGGGC
>CAJDSM010116343.1:0-17890 GCA_903981925.1 Ostrea lurida
AAAAAAACCCGCAACAAAGAGAGAATTTTCATCAAACGAAAAACTAAGCTTACTTGCCCAGTCTTATTGAATAAGCTGGGACGATTCGTAGCGTCTACTCCCAGGATACGTCAACTTCCCATCTATTTACTGTAGTCAATTACTCTATCACTTGCATTAACGCCGCTCCTGCCATTTGTGTTGTATTCAATCTCTCTCACTATATCCGGATACGCAGTAGGCAGTTATGTCCTCGAGGATATGATATTGAATTTTTTTAGAAATCGAGGCGGTCTATAGTAGACTCTCAGATTTTTTAACACGTTAGCTTGGATCGGGGCAATTGGTTTAACACAGTAGCTTAAAGATAGCATTCGTAAATTCTTTGGTTCATTAATAACAATTTAGTTTACTAGTATGACTAACATGGTAGTTGAGTGTCAAATCTGTCTGATGCGTGTTTCATAGCCATGTTGAGCCGTTTTAAAACACTGATATTGACTGACGGATTGCTCCCTTTACCACTGATAAGACTATTGGCTCATGGCGAGTTTGCCCGGTAACAGAATACTTACTCCTCCTCAGGCACCTAATCCACTCTAGTGTGTCAGGGGTAGTGTTTGGCAATATCCTTGTTTTTTGTATTTATTTGGTACTTTTAGAAGAAAATTTTTTTTTGGGGGAAAATTTTTTCCCACTTGGTTTTGGGTTTTATCTTTGCCTTTACAACTAAGATACGTTGTTATACGTATTTTTGCATAGTATTTAAACAGTAAAATGCTTTTGGGTTGTTTTATTGGGCGGTGTCTGCACATGTGGCAGGTGCATTGCAGAACATTCATATAGCGATTATTGAAATTTGTTATTGGCAAAATTGGGAAGTTTATTCCCGCTATAAAACAACAAAGGAAAAGACATTGTATTAACGGAGGTAACAACCGTCGTCATCGTCAGCGTCCAGCAAAGAAATGGCGCACAAAGCCGAGTTCCAACGTTTTCGATTTTATCAAGTTTTAAAAAATTTAAATTCATTGAGCAACTCAGCTTCCAGAGGAAAATGAAAAATAGTAACTTGTACATTGATAATTGATATTAGATTTGCGTAGCTGTGTCAATATTCAAGAATGCGGCTACAGAAAATATCCGATTTCTGGATTTTGTGTGATTACTTGTTTATTATGAGATATTAAAGAATATATGTTCAGTTGGGAAAAGTGCCACTCTGGTTTCTTTTCGCGAAAGACCATGTTTTCTATCAAAGTGAAAACTCAAGTTTAACAGGCATTGTTTTGATGTTCAACTTTATGTCACGATGAAACGGCAGTTAATTATCTAATGCAATGGTAGGTTATTCATTCCGATGCTAGTTTTTGTACGGAAAGAGTGTGTTGAGACGCGAGCTTATGGGTAGTATGGATGTTTTTAAGTGTTGCCGTAATGATGACCTAGTTGGAAAGAGAGTACAAACCGCGTATCTATGGTGTTAAGGTATTGGCAATTATCGAAGAATAAAATTAGAATATTAATCAAGTTTATATAAGAATTTCGGAGTAAAAATTTGTTGGACAATATCAAGAACGAAATGAGGAAATTTCCATGGTAGTAGGTGTGTTTCAATTAATGGGTGTAATTCCACTACAGATCAAAGTTTGTGTTATCAGAAATGATAGATTTCACGAAAACAAACATGAATACATTTATGTGATGCAGATGCGTATTTTTATACTTTGCTTTAAACTGAAAACATGAGACACAAGTATCTACCCAAATTACTCACACAACTATAAAAATGAGAAGCTTATCATGCAATGTGTTTTAATCGTAGAGATTCTAAAGAATTAGACACTGATCCCACTTACCTGTACATATTCTCTTTTTGTTGTCAAACTTCGTTTCAGAACTTTAAGTACTTTGATGTTTATAAACATGTGTATATCTAACAGTGTTTCAAAAAAAAATGAAATACGTACACTACATACTGGAAATGATGACAATTTCTCATTAACACGAAGATCTGACTTGACAATACCACTCTGTTTGTAATGAAAGCCGGCAGGTGGTACTGAAAAACCGGATCAAACTAGTTTGTAACAAACTCACATCAAAAATAATGGTAAAAGGAATTTCAATTACACAGATAATATAGGAGAGCACAAAATCAATAAATGTTAAATTTAACAATTTGAAATGCAATACAGAATTGATTTCGCCTTTTTCAGCGGAAATGTATCAAGGATTTGAAGCCTACTGACAGGTACCCCTTGTAGTGGTTGTTAAAACATTGTGGGTATTCGTTGACAATGATTGTGTGTACAAGTAGTAGAATCTCGGCTGAGAACAACTGATGTCTTACGAATCTCGGAGGCAGTTCTTTATCCATGTTGGAAAATTTACATTCCAGCTCTGACCGACCTTGCACGTTCATGTAGGTGGCACCGCTGCGCACTTCCATGTCATTGTTGGACCACAAATAATCTTATCGCGGCTGGTTGTTGCATTTCTTACTGGTCTAGATACGTATGGTAAGTTTCATTGATAAAACCTTCACTTAAATTTTCACTCACGTAATGCATATTATAATTTTTGTTCGGTATCCTTGTTTCCTAATTCTTCGCTTTTCTGTTAAAGAATACGAGATGAATGATCGCGGTTTCTTTCATCACGCATTGAATGAAATAAAAATTCAAACTGTCTTGACCTTTCAGAGACTCAATGCAATTGTTGAATATAAAAAAAATATCAGATAAGTTTCTATTCTTGTTTTTATGTGCGCAATAAAGAAGATCGTTTTAAAAAACGGATGATTTAAGGTTGGAAGCACCGTCGCTCTTCCATAAACACAAGCAGAACGAGCCGAATCTTATGGAGTAACAACTTTCCACGGCCATTCGCGTAATTATTGACTGAACTTCGTACTTAGGCTCTTGGAGGCTTTGTGAAAGATGTAGAGATTCCTGGTGGTCAGATACTATACACGCTATAGCAGAGTAGATCCTATTATGAGACTGTACATCATGAACAAGACGACAGATACAGAGCAATTTATGAAATTGATCGTTGTTTCGTTCTCTTCGTTTTTCATTATGTACAGTCCTCATTATATTTTGGTGAGGCCCAAGTCCTAATCCAGCTCCAGAAGGCTTTAATGTACTACTAATAGATTTCAGTAATTGTTAGAAAAATCAGCATGATTTGTTCTATTGAGAGCTTGACACGTCACGCTCCCTTCGTTGTAATCAAGGGGAAAAACCCCACGTAAGAATGTGGCGATACATATATTACTAGGGGAACGTACTTGTTTTAGAGTATAAAACAAAACATTTTATCTTCTTTTCAGGACACAAGGGGAATGCAATGGTAAGTCATTTTATTTATAGGGACAAATATGTTGGATGTCATTTATATGTTCTGTTTTGGTTACAACAAAACATGGGTCTGACTTTGAATTCTACTTTCTTAGTTGATTTAATAGAAACAAAAGGTATGGCTGTGCAGAAAGAACGCACTTGGATTCGTGCAATACTCAAATGTTCACTAAACTCCGAATGTTTCTTTTCTTCTATACTAGGGAAAGGTCTTGTTGACAATCTGTACGTAGTAAACAATATCGCCTTTTAGCCAGATAGTGGTCACATTTTAATTCGCAGAAAGGTCAATAATTAAGCAGTAGACAATCTCATCTGTAGATTTCAAGACGGATTTCAATCAATTTAATGTTCATGCTTGTTTGAGCAACCAGTTCATCATTACTTTAAAAGTAGCTAATATCGAAAGATTAGAAACTGTTAGGGTAAATATCGCGCTTACTGTTAATTTGTAATTGGTTGTCTGACAAATACATTGGTCATTGTAGGTAGGTTTATCATGACAACAAGTGCACCCCAATCGTTTCAAGTATAGAAGGTCCACATGCCATGATTATGCTGACACACAACAATTGGCAATCAACTAACTTGAGGATATTAATGATAAGATGATAGTCGCGGCAGACCTCAAACTGGCGATGATAGCCAGACAATTAATACATGGAAATGTATGGAGCTAATGCACTGTGCATTTATTCTTCAAATCATAACGCGCAAACTCTTGAATTTGGTAGAATAACCTAAAAATGAACTGTAATTGTTAATTTCGGTTCACCGGAATCACAGGTTGTCACTTCGTAATAGTATCGGCTTTCTATCAGAGACAGGTTCTACGTTTCTAACGATACGTTTTAGTTATAGGCAACTTGTTACTTGTAGATTTAAAGTACATGTTATCCTATCATATTTGTTTTGGCAGATTGTTACACGGGGATTGGATCAACATACTCTGGTAAATATAAACGACGCTTCGGAAGGCGTGCATGAACTGGAAATTACTGGAAATTCAAATGGCCATACTATGCAGAGGAGCACCAGAACTATTGTCGTAACTTTTTCGTTTCGTCTGGATTTAACAAACCATTGTGCTACATAAGCCCAACACCTGGCGATTGGGTAGTGGAAGATTGCGAAGTTCCTATCTGTGGTAAGAATTAATCTCTCTCTCTCTCTCTCTCTCTCTCTTTTTTTTCTTTTCTTTTAGTCCCAATGTTATTGTGTACTCTCCATGCTCGTTAACAACCAGATCGGCAAGCTCAAGCAATACCGAGCAGCTTCCGATAAAGGTCCGCCAGGGCATGCACTTTATTCTTCTACCGCTCTAGCTTGTGCTCCACACTATGTTCTCGTCAGCTTCTGTCCTCTTCTAAAAGTTTTTATATTCTATATTCTTAAGCCATTTTCATACACTGATTTGACAAAGCATTCCTCCGTTTACCTGATCAATATGGACTCACGATGGGTGTGACTAATCAACTTACGCTTCCTATGCTTCTGATCCCACCACTGGTGTGACCATGGGTCTGCGTTTGTCCAACTCTTGTTTTTTGTATTCTATTTGGGACTTACGAGATTGGTCACTGTTCGTTATCTTTGCCTTTATATACCTGGTTACAGTATATTACAGGGATTTGACTGTCTCCTTTAAGGTTAATATTCAAAAATCCTTTGATAGTTACAACGACATAAGCCAATATATTCTTTCACTGGATCAAATGGTAAGTGATAAGTTCCATACCATCTGTTATGGTGGTTGTTTACACAATGATTCCGTGGATCACGGCGGGTGTGGTTGTTGTGTCTAGGTGTTTGTGTTTGTCCAACTCTTGATTTTGTATTCCTTATGGAAGTTATGAAATTAATCATTTTCGTCTTCATATTTTCATTGTTCATAAGTCCATCTTTAGTAGATTTCATTGCTCTGGATACATTCAACCTTCAGCAATGGATCCGCTATTCATTTTTAAGAATTTACGGCCATGTCATTCTTGATAAATGGAAACAGTTTGAGACAATTGCCCATATTTATGTAGCAACATCCAATCATCACCTGCATATGGTGTGTATACCTTTCAAGGTGTTTGATACGCAAGAGTTTGTTCTGCGTACGATTTGTTTTTAAATCGAGGCAGGCTACTTACAAACAAGTTGTTGTTGCATTAGAATTTCGTAAATTCTATGATCGTTATAACGATCTAGTTATCCCATACATTCTGCAATCAAGACAAATGCTGTCTGACGTGTGTCAATGACTCGAATGACATTTTCCCCAAATACATTTATATGTACTTAACTTTACGATATGGAGTGGAATAACGTTTTAGAAGTACATGTATTTCACTTGCAAACTATTGAATTTCGGGGAAATGCAAGAATATGTTAAATTCAGTGCAAGAAATTCCAAATCATTGATTAAATAGTTTAAAGAACATTTTCACCAAATTTTACAACTTGTTTTTCCTTCCTTTCCTCTTGTGTGACCAGGGATCCGTGTTTGCCGAACTCTTGGTTTGGTATTCTATTTTGGGACGCATGAGATTGATCACTGTTCGTTATATTTGCCTTTTCATGCATAACTATACGTCTTGAAAGCATACTAACAACACTTATTGTCTTTTCTTTCATTTCAACAGGTCAATAACAATGCTGGGATCTGCAATATAAATATGTATCACGGTTCGAAGAAGAATTAAAGAGATATATAGCACCAGTGTCTTCAGTCATTTATTAAATTAAAGGGGCACCATTTGATTGTGATCCTTGTCATGCTGTTATACACTCTTGAGTCATTGGCACTTATCAAAATAGTAATTTAATGTCAATTCATGACGGTCATACAAGATGCAGCATTTGAAATCTACTATAGATCCAATAAAGAAGTGAAAAGTAGAAATAAACCGAGATGCATTTTATTTCTACCTTGATATGATCTCTCAGATGGTTATACAGTGATATAAGATTTTATTACTGTCACTGTTCACTTTCACTGTTCATTTACATTACAAATGCTATTTCACGTGTTCCATACCACTGTTGCTAATACTGCTACTACTACTAATGTTAATTATAAATGTTATATAACACGTTCTTTAAAATAAATCACTCTAAGGCTCTATGCAGTGATAAGAAGAGGAATGCAACAATAAAACACAATTGAATTAATTGACTGTATATTTTACCGGTCGCAGTCGCGGTGACTCAATGGTAGAACTCTCGCCTCGTGATCGGCGAGGTCGTGCGTTCGAGCCCGCTGCCCGGACCCGGCCGTGTCAAACCTAAGACTCGAAAATAGGTAGTGATTGCTTCTTGGCCAAGAGCTCGGCATTTAGAAGTGAGAATCACGGGTCTCTCAGATATGACCTTAAAAACGAAGGTCCCGTGTCGCAGCATGTTGGCAAGTAAAAGAACCCTCACTGCTAAAAGCCATGAGTGCTAAGCATAGGTCTAAATTTGCAGCCCTTCACCGGCAATGGTGACGTCTCAATATGAGTAAAATATTCTCGACGGGACGAAATTCAATCAATGAGAATAATTTGATTTTACTTTTAGCATTCAATTGGATTTTTACAAACATTCATTATTACTGTATAATCCAAGTAGCTCTCTATGACATCTTAGAATGACGTCACAATGCATTTTACGGTATTGTTTCTACTTTGTTGCCACGACAAATTTTGTCCGCCTCATGGAAAATCCTTATTATTATTATTAAATTGGCGAAGTAAACAATGTGTTAAACGTAATCATAGTCCCCAAAACATATATACAAAATCGAGTGTAGGGCAACAGAGACCTCCGACAAAGGCGATGGCAGTGGCAGGTGCCATTGAGGAGTAAACATCCTCTGCTGACCGGTCACATCCGCCGTGAGCCCGTAGTCGAAACAAAGTAAACAGGGTTACCCGTCGTCAAATCCAGTACGAAAATGACAGTCTAACAAAGGGTATGAAACAAATCATTCAACATATGACTTAGTGATAATTTGTTCTCGTAAACAAGGTCATTATAGCGGCCGTAGCTTTTGCGAAATTATGACTTTAAACGAAATTCGTTATAACTAGACAACTTATTATTCAGGACATAACAAATGCAATTTTCTTAATTTAAAATTTAATGAATGAAGCTAATTTTGACCTAGGTTATACGATATAATCAAACTTGGTGCAGTTTATTCTTCAAATAATCCACTTCGAGGATTACAAAGCGTAGACTGCACGAAGTTAGATTATGTCGTATAACCTAAGTAAAATTAGCTTAATTCTTTAAATATATAATATGGAGATGTCACAATTGCCGGTGAAGGGCTGCAAATTTATGGCCTTTGAGCAAGGAGGCCTAGGGTCTATATCGTGCCACACCTGCTGTGACACGGGACCTGGGTTTATAAGGTCTTATCCAAAGTACCCTTCCTCCCATTTAGTCGCTTCTTGCGACAAGCAAGGGATATTGAGGACCTATTCTAACCTAGGGTCCCACGGGACTGGATTAGATTAAATGATATAAGATCCCATTCCTGTAAAACACTACAATCAAGATCTATTATGTATAATGTTTTGTAGTTTTGTGGCCCAATGCTGTTGACTACATGTACTATGCTAACCTGATCAGGATATAGGGCTCGCGACAGGTTTGACTGGTCGACAGTGGATGCTTTATTCTCTTAGACACCTAACTGATTTCACTTCTGATATGTTTGGGGCCCACGTTTGTCCTACTTTAATCCCTGTATTATTCTAGATATCTCATATAAACTGTGAGGTTGATAACTGTCCGTTATTTTCAATTTTTTAATTGACTGGTTCATTGTATATTGTTTATCGTCCCTCCCGGGAATATTTCACTCATATGGAGACATTGCTTGTCGTAAGAGGTGTCTAAATTGGGAGGTTCTTCGGATGAGATCACAAAAAAAACCGAGGTCGAGTGTCGCACAGGTGTGACACGACAATGACCCCTCTTTCCTCAATGGCCATAAGCGCCGAGCACTGGCTTAAATATTGCAGCCTTTCATCGGCAATGGTGTCCGTCTTCATATGAGTGACGTTAAACTGTATACAATCAATCATCATTTGGAATAATTACATACATCTTTTTTCAGATTAAAGCAAAGGCGACTGTTTCTTTATTGTCATTGCAATGTTGTACTTCTGCAGATTTACATTTTTTACTGAGAATCATCAATAGTGTTGCTTAGAAATTTTATGCAATGTCACTTACAAATCTTTAAAAGTTAGGAATGTGACGAAGTTTGAAAATATGTTGAAGATAATTCTTAGAATATTCATACATACGGCTCCGGATTGTCTGTCCTGCTCCAAATTTTAGATTTACATTTTTTATCTTAATGCAAATTATTCGACCCGCAAGAGCTTGTTCTGCATATGATCAGATTTTTCAATGGAGGCAGGCTACATATAAAACAGCTATTCTTGCAGGGCTTTCAGCAACCATGTTTAAAGGCAGCATTTTGCAAATTCTGTGGTCGTTATAACATACTAGATTGCCAGTAGATATTGGCCATTCGACTGCCATTGGGTAAGATATTGTCTGATCTGTTTTGTTAAGCTGTTCTTTATACACTGATTTTTGCTACGGATGACTATGTTTACTTGAAAACGGTCGACAGGGGATTCTTACTCCTTCTAGGCACCTGACCCCACCTTTGATGTATCCTGGGGTCCGTGTTCGTCCAACTCTTGTTTTGTATTCTGATTTGGATTTACGAAATTGATCAATGTTCGTTGTCGTTGCATTTTGATCGATAACTGTTCGTTATCTTTGCTATTTCATGATTTTCTCGTGATACAGCTGTTGAAATATTCCACCATATACACAGCTTTGAAAATGTCAACCGAAACAGAGGTTCGAACATGTGTGACAATTTGTTTCAAAGAAATGCCGATGAGAAGCTATATAATTTTTAGTTTTAGCTCGTTGTAAATATGATAAATTTGGCATCTTACACTCGACCTGTCATAAAGAAACAAGTCCAAGTAATTCGGCATTTAATCATTAAAGATTTTGAACAAAAATGACTTTTCTAAGCATAAAATTATCCTTATTTGTCACCCAGTTCAAGCAAGAAAATTATTATTATTATTATTATTATTTTATTCATTTATAAAGCGCAAAATTACATATAGTTTCTATGCGCTGAAAATAAAAACCTTGTAAAGGTCCAGGTGTCTGGAGTAACAAACATGATACATGTAACTGCTGTCCTCTTTCGCAGCTTCAATAAATAACGATTGCTTTCTTTAAGTTACACCAAAAGTATAGCATAAAAATGAGGGGCAAAACTAAGCTGTTAAAAACCTTTAGAAGTTCATTTGGAAACATAATATAACTCGTTTTCTTTAGTACAACAAGTTTTCTAACAAATTTCTTTGAGATAAACTCAACGTATGCATCTAATGATAAAATATTATCTATATAGATACGACTAATTTATCTTGCTTGATATTGTACTCCACCAAAATCATTATTCAACATGCATACTACATTTCTGTAACTTTTCAGACGCGCCAATAAGCATACATTGTAAACTTTAAAGCTTTCATTATTTCATTTTTAAGCATCCATTCTGCACGCAATTTGAATGTGCATAGACGCATTTTGAGCTGAAAAGAACTAACAAATTTCTAATTCTATTTTTCCATTGTGCAAGAGTATGTTCTTTTATGGGCAGACATAAAGCGTAGAAACTCCTCTCGTTGTTATCCATGGCAATTATACAGCAGCAACATAGCGAGACGCCTTATGTTGCTAAGGATTTTGGTGATTTTCTTGCACAGAACAATGTCCCAGTTCTTGATTGGCTAACACAGTTCAGATTTGTGGGACAAGCAAGCTAGTAAGGTTAGTAAGTTTCATATAACGTCCCTCAGCTCACATATATCCTTATTCAGGAGTGGTGTAATACTCCTCAAAGGATAGTTAACACTTTGATGGAATCAATGTTAAGGGGAGTAGGAGCAGTGACTGAAACCTGGGGTAGGTGCACACGCTACTTATTAGGATCAAAAAACGGCGTAGGATAATTTGTTTTAAGGGGGATATTGATAGACAAGCCAAACATAATCTATCATTCAATTTTCTCTTTCTTTCAATATATCTATATTTGAAATGTCCTTCCACAATAGTGCCAAGTTCGTCGTTGGTAAAGATAGACCATTAAGGGAGATAATTAGGTCCGAATTACCTCTTTTAATAAGAAATGTTAATTATATGTAGTTGATATAGAAAAAGCCGCTGAAAAATAATTGAATAATTTTTATTTGAATTTTCAAACAATATTGTTCAAATATCCAGTATTTAAATATTTTGAAAATAATTTTTTCTTGACATTGCCAAATTTTGAACATACTTAGGAAAACCCGGCCAAAATGAACAAAAAATGCTTTTGCAATGCATTTTCTAAGTATATAATCATATTTTCATTTAAAAACTGTATTCAATTTTTTTTAAAATGTCGTGGTTAGTAAAAGATATCAACCCACTCACCTTTTTCGTGAAAAATGAACTATTGAGCTAGATTAATTATGAATAAAATAATGTTTGTTTTCAGTGGTAACATTAATTAATTTTTCTTTTAAAACTCTAACCGTACTGTGTAAGTCAAGGGATTTTAATTAACAATTAAAAGTCATAGACACTGGTCTAGACATGTTCAATCAAAATCAAATTTATTTATTCACAATTGATAAAAAACTCTCCAAAATAAATGTTACAAGTGAAAAAATTGTAATGCGGGAAGGGGGGGGGGGGTGGGGGGGAGCAAGTGGAAAGAATGCAACCAGTATTCTGAATTTGATTTACGATACCATATAATTCCAGATTTCTATTCTATGGACAGTATATAGAATAGAGTTCATGTATTAGGGAAATCTTAAAAAAAATTAATTAAAGGAAAAAATGTTCTTACATATTCAACAGAATCCAGAGCACAGTTCATTATTCCAGAGTTGTTGATTCTATAACAAGATCATAGATATAACCTCCTTTAAAGAAGGAAGATGATTTACGTCTTTAATATATGCAGAAAATCATATTTGGGAACAGATAATGGCATGTTGAAAATATTTTTAACCAAAGGTTTCTGAATTTTACATTGGAAAATAGCCCTGCGCATTGGGCGTTGCATTGTGACGTCACCCAATCAAATATTCGTCATAGTGTTATTACGTGACGTACTATTCATTATCCCCCTTAACGCTGTCCAAACATACCCGTCTGCAATACGATATCAATCAAAGATAATTGAGACTACTGTTAGGCGGAAGCACTGTTTTTTTGGTAGAGAATTACAGCCTGATTTTTATTTTGAAGTCCTGGCGGATCAATCCGTCATATACTTTTGAGGGTTAATCACTGTTTCTAGATTCAAACGCTTCGATCTGAAGGCAAACAAAATTTTTTCGTATTTAAGTACTTTGACCTTGGCCATTTGAAAACAGTATTGATAGGGTTGTCTTCTTTTCTTGGGACTGTACACACATTAATGCTAGATATACTTGTTAATCAAAACAGAGGTACACTCAGAATATCAAGTAAGACAATGCTTGGTCAACAATATTAATTGATTCATTATTTTATTGTTTTGTGTCCCCACTCGAGTAATATCTCACTCATGTGGAGACGTCACCAAATTGCCGTTGAATTGCTGCAAAATATAAGCCTATGCTCGCAACTCAGGGCATTTGAGCAGGAGGGATTTTTGTCTGTGTCCACACCCCTTGTGTGACACGGGACCTCGTTTTTCCGGTCTCATCCGACAAAGAACGCAAACATTCGCCTCCTGTGAATGCACTGGAGATGAGGGTTACCTATTTAACCGGGAACTGTATAAGAAAAAAAAAAACGCATTTATACACTATAGCATGCACATGAAATATTTATATCTTTGGTAAGTTTTGAGGCCTAACAAAATCAATCTCAAAAGTATTCTTTCGACATCAATTGCTTCAAGTACTTTAACAACTGTCTCTGTTGACATGGCAGTTTGCAGTTACATTTCTCAACACCACTAAACTAGAATTAGAAATTGTGGTATACAATCAACAAAATATCTCGGTGTTCTCCTTCAAGGTACTTTACTACTTAGTCTCTACACATGTACATTAGATACTGCCCTGTATCATAAGGACACGCAGATGCAATACAAACGACAAAAGGAAAAAGTTTCAATTAAGGACTATAGAATATTTTCACGATATGCCAAAGAAAATACTCACAGTGAAACTAGTTTGCCGATTTCTATTACACATATTGTTATAGAGTTGCTCAACTATATATAACTGTGTTTCAGTCTTGTTAGAAAATTTCAACATATATTGTAATCAATTTAGCACTCACATTTTTTTTTACCGGCTTTACAACGTGTTATACTTCATTTTCTTTGTTTAATTGTTTTTAATAATGATTCAAATTTTGTAACTTTATTTAATCAATACTTATGTACATACCGGGTTTCTAATTTGATTATATTTTTACACTGTTTACACTGATATTTACAAAGAGAAGGCAAACCACTGTTTGCTTCGTTATTTATTTAGAGTTGGCGTTACTCTTAGAGACCGCTTAGCGTTGTTTTCTTTGGGCTCCAATTTTTAGACTCAATATTAGTGTTTCGCTTGAAAATCCGTTTTAAACGCCGTTAACCTCTGTTTCTGATGGTTATCCCGATTTAATAGCGAGTTAGCATAGCCCTTGTTTATGTGAATTCCGTTGGAGAGTACATGAAAAAGGTTCTTGACCTCCATGACGTAGAAGGTCACACAAAACCATTGCAATAGCGCTTCCGCCTAAAAATCATCAGAATATGTTAATAATTATGACGTTAACGAGAAACCCAAACAAAATTCAATCCTATCGGAAAATTAAAATTGTGTTTCCCTTTCTTTCCGCTACATGTACCGCATGTAGAGTTGGAAGTACATCCCAACTCGTGCATTTTGAGCTGGATCGTGATTTGTTGATTGAGAATATCGGATTTGGTTTTTTTTTTCTTTTTGCTCACTTTTAATGGTGTCTATGGCGGTAAGTACTTGTTTACAGTTTCTCTCGGCTTTTATCTTCCGGTTGCTGTGTTATCTATTGTGAATGAGTCCGTCTCACAACAATTTCACTAATTTTCTAAACTGCGTGGTGGCACTTTTGTTTAACTGGTCGATTGTGATACTGTTGTTTATCAACTCATCCCGTTGTGTTAAAACGATCATGTATAAATTGTACACTTCTTTCCAACAAGTTTTGCAATTGGTCT
Organism: Ostrea lurida; assembly: GCA_903981925.1. Taxonomy (NCBI): domain Eukaryota; kingdom Metazoa; phylum Mollusca; class Bivalvia; order Ostreida; family Ostreidae; genus Ostrea; species Ostrea lurida. The sequence goes on from CAJDSM010116343.1 coordinate 13,609, forward strand.
ATTGAGAGAACCATATTCTCCCGTATCTCTCAGACGCAGATATCGTAAGTAAAACTGCACGTGGAGCAGGGTGCCTTCTAATAAGAGACGGTGTTTTGAAGAACTTTGAATTCAAATCCAGCTTATCCACTACTTTAATATTTCTCCCACAGTATCGCGACGCTAATCTCTCTGAAAAGAAGAGTCACACTCGATGCCGATAGTCCAGTTTCAAAACACAGACTTGCCCAAGAGAGTGTTAGCTTACGCTACTCTTCCCGAGAACCACATTTTCCAACATATGAATATTTGTATCCTATAAAAAAATATAAATGAAAAATATAAGATGAATATTATGGAGTTTTTACATATCACATCCAAATGCTTCACAGTGGTAAAAAAATGCCACCCTCAAATCACCTGAAATTTGCCAAAACAAAGAATGTTGTGCCGTAATTAAGGCCAAAGATAAACGAAACAGTGATCAATCTCGTAAGTCCAAAATAGAACTACAAAACAAATGAGTGGGCAATCACGACCCCTGGACCCACACCAGAGGTGGGATCAGGGTGCCCTGAGGAGGAAAAGCACCCCTGTTGACGGTCACATCCGCTGTGATGCCCAATAGTCTTGAATCAGTAAAAAGGAACAGTCCGTAGTCAAATCGTGTGTGAAAAATATATCGCATATGTAGCTAGTCTAATTATGCGGAATTTATACAAGGGTATCTAACCAATTCCGGAAAAAAATTGCAGGCGAGCGAAACACACGAACCCCGGATACTAGATTTTTTTATCTTCCCTTTAGAAATCTGTTACATCGCTGAGACCAGATAAAAATTCGTCTCCGGTAAAAACTATAACTGATAACTTAATATTTTTAGTGGCAATATTTCGTTTGCATTTGGCTATTTTAGAACATTCATTTACACGTTTTTATTCCTTAAGGTGTCCCGATGGCACAAATATTTTCGGATTGAAGCGATCAAAAAAAAAGAAAAAAAAAAAAAAAAAAAAATCGTCTGGGGACGCTCTTTAATACTCACTTACCTATTACTGAGTATTTTATATCTCTTAAATATTATTTGTATTTTATCTGTGTAGCTAGCTGGGTGTCATGCCCTGAGTCGAAAAGGGCAAGTGAGCTAGATCTGCCCGACGCCCCAACCTGGGACCTGAGATACACAGTGGTCACCATTGGCACCAGCAAACCCAGCAGGTGTTCACTCTGTAAACCCGCGGTGGAGTCACTTCTGAGCAACGGAGATAGTCTGACTCCATCCCACAGCCGTCAAGCATCGCGAACCTCGCGACGGGGGAGACCAACACAGATGAGAGTCTACGCATCAAACCACGGAGCAAATTCCGAGGTATGGGTTAGTTTTGTTCCCCAGTCGGTTGTCTAGTCATTTACACTCGTTTTAAATTTCCCACAATTTATGACGATTAGTGCCTGCCCAAGCTTAGTTTACTTGGCATATATAGGCTCCAGGTTTTGGCTTTTGTGCCCTAAAGTTGGTGCACCCCCCCCCCTTTTGCCTAATTATGTTGCTTTTCACCATGAGTATTACTACGTACACATCGTTAGAGCAGTTCTTACTTTACACTAGCTAATAATTCCTCTCCCCCCCCCCCTCGCATCGATTATGTTGCTTTTCCCATTGTGTAAGCCACGTAACCATTAGCGCAATTCTACTTACCCCCCCCCCCCCCCTTGCATGTTTTCTGGTTTTCTCACTGGGTACAACGTACACACGTAGATCAATTCTATGAAGCAGAACTTGGGGCTGGTGCTGCTTTGAATTGATCCAATCAGTCTTTAGTCGGCTACCACTGACAACATTGACTGCAAAGTAATCTGGTTATTCTTACCAAATGCACTACAAAATTGTGTCAATCCATAGGTGGAACTGACACATTTTCGTATTTATGTCAATTCTACACCACAGCACACCTACACACACTCAGCAGCTATAAATGTTAAATACTTCACATACTTCGCCTTATGGATGCTAATCAATATCCAAGAGGGTTTATTATTATGAGCAGTTTGGCCTGAAAAGGGGCCAAACCCTTCTCAAGACTGAGGTTTAATGCGTGAACTTGTAGTTGGTTATGGTATATGAGCACCAGAGCCCTGGTAATAGGCCAATACAATCCCTCATAAACTCGGCGTGGCTTCGATTATAATTACACAGGCAGGACAACAGGCATATATGTAGGTATGCCCACCGCGGCTGAGATGTGACAATGATATCGGCCCCATCGCTGTCTCGTGACACCAACCCAAGCTTAACCACTTAGGCAATGTTGCTTGTTCGCCCAACCCCTAGGCAATAGTTGGGCGTCCCATTTCCCACTACTGTACACTTGTACCTATTCGTATACCATGATAATCAATCTTTGAACTTGTCCTAAGTATTACTTTGCTAGTACATTGTATAATAATCACACTCTATATTATATTTTTATATGTTATGCATTAAATACTAGTATATCACTATTGATGTAATTCGTCCTGTAGTGATTCCAGAAGGCCCCGGGGAAGAATAGTACTCGTACTAATCGGGCTACCTTCTTTTAAAATAAGCATTATTATTACTATTATTATTTAGTGCTTGTTCTGCCCAACCTTTGTCGTGGGTCACTTCTGTAGGTCGGTAGGGGACATGATTTTTAATAAATTTACGCCTTATTGTCCTGGCCCTGGAACCATTTCTAAACAAACCACTGCTAGATCACATAGGGTCTGACCCCCCCCCTTTCCTTGGGGCGCATTGCACATTATGCAATCATAGCAGAACTACTGTATATGCCTCTTTAGTCACCAAATAAAAAAATTCCTTCTTGACTCTCACCTTCAACGAATTCATTGCATACTTTGTCGTTTGACAGTGCTACGATACTCTCCACAGCACCAATCGTTCATAATAGTTTTTAGGAAAAAATATATACTCTTAACAAAAAGAAAATTAATGCTGACCCTACTGGTCAATCTTTATCATCAACACCTTTACAGGGTATGCATCTAGTAAAACTCGTGATTACCCATCACATTGCAAATTTTAACCCATTTCATTCAGCTTTACGCACAGCATCGTCGCAAACCGATACGAAACTGGTTATTTTCTCGGCAAGCCTTTACAATCACATTTCATGCCTTCTTGTGCATCGGTCGGAAGTGCTATCTAAAGCCAACACTCCCCAATAATTAATACAGTTTGTTGACAGGTTTGGTGCTACCATCGTAATACAACTAACTATTCATACGTTCTATGGACTGTCCAGTTTGATGCATAATCAGTTAGTTCATTATCTTGGTGATTCCATGCAACAGTCCATGCCCATCTGCGGCTATGTAGGGCTTTCATGCAAACCCACCCGTTGCAAAAAAGGGGCCCTTTGTTCATTTTGGGAGAACGTCCCTTATTTACTCGTTATCAATTTACTGCCAAATATGGTCGATACACATGGATACGTAATTTTATCTATACACATTGGCTAGCATGGCCACAGTCAATTTTCTATTCATAAATCGTCATTCATAGGTTCAATGGCGTACACTTTGGCTAAGGCGAAGTCATTCAAAGCAAGGGCCATGTGGCCCAGGTGTTCCTACTTTGTATTCATTAATGTGCTATGGTGTCTGTTTTGGCTTTAACTTCATTTATATGCTTGTATTTTTGCTACCGCCAGCTAATTCACATCAAGCGAGTCTGTCTGAGGCAAAGTGTTCTGTTAGGTGCATTCTTCAATTATCACGGGGGCGAGCAACTTGTGCAATTTCCTGACTTGGGGTCTCAAACTTCAAATCATCATTTTCTCCATTTCGGCAAGGCTTAGTGGTATTTAAACTGCTAGGGACCTTGCCCCAAACCACCACTTTGGTATGTTGTATATGTTGCTACCCTATTCACATCAATGGTGATGCAAGTATCTAAGGTGGCATCTTCATTACTCAAGGGAGCAGCAATTTGTGGCAAGGCCTTTGTTGGTATGAATCTGCAGGACCTTGCCCCCAAAGCTAATGACTTTTGTTATTGTATTTTATTTGCTCATACCCCAATGGATTCACATCATGGTGGCAATTCTTCAATTAAGTCGAACGTGAGCTCAGCAATTTGTGTGCGAACTACCTGGCAAATATCACATCCATACATACTAAGAATGGCATTCTTCCATCTTCGTAGGTCAAGGCCTTGAGTGGTAATGAAACGCAGGACCTTGCCCCACAAACTAAACATCTTGTATTGAATTTATTTGCTACCCCAAGTTAATTCACAATCTTGGGTTTTTGATGCTAG